>CM055120.1:17625081-17703105 GCA_029206835.1 Rana muscosa
CGCAGAATCCCCCCTTCCCAACTCCCCCCCCCCCCTTATTCTTTTCTGAGCCCAATCCAGCAATGTGCACGAGAGCAGCTGCTCTTGCTGTGGTCCCCCTCCTTCCTGGGCAAATTGATAGCAGCGGGAGCCATTGGCTCCCGCTGCTGTCAATCAAATGCTGTGCTGTGCAAGTGGGGCAAAGCCAAGCCACCTGCTCTGTGTCAAGAGACGCAGACAGGGCTGCTCGGGAGCGAGCCTGCAGGCATTCCCCCCCATGGAAGGCACTCGAACGAAGAGGAGGAGCGGGTTGCTCTGTGCAAAACCATTACACAGAGGTGGTAAGTATGACATGTTTGTTATTTGAATAATTTGCAGCTGGATTGTCTTTGGGGGTGCATGTTCCAGGGCGGACATCCGGATCCAATTCACAGGGATGAGCTCCGGCGTGTTCGCATACTCCACGCGCCGAGCCCGCCAGAAAGTCGGCACGGCGCTGCGCTAATCACAGGGAGGGAGACTGCAGAGATCGGGACATGTCTCCCTCCCTGTGATTAGCGCCGTGCCGACTTCCCGGTGGGCTCAGCACGTGGAGTGTGCGAACACGCCGGAGCTCATCCCTAATCACTGAGCAGTGAAGAAGGGATAAGGATGGCAGACCCGGATCCTGACCCATTAAGAAACAAGTCAGCTCTTATATTTCTGTCCTGATGGAGTCCTTTAAAAGAAAAAATAAATCAGCCCTGCTGTACACATTATCCATTTGGCTTATTAAAATACTGACCAGCAGTTTGGATCGCGGAAACTGAACTGACCTGAAGAAGATGTCACAGCAGAGTCTCTGTTGCCTGGGGCTGACCAGCTGCTCCCGTAACGCCTCCAGCGAGCAGTTATATACATAGACCGGACAGCGCAGCCGGCGGCTTGAGCTCAAATCCTGCAGGGAAGACTGGCGGCTGAAGGAAATGTGCAGGTCTCTCTTGTGTTCGGCCTCCTGCCCATTGCCTGATGAGATAAAACAAGGAGATGTTACAGGTAAGTGAACAAGTTGCCTCCAGCAGCCTCAGAGCATAAGTGCCATCAGGTCCGACCCGTACAGACATTTCCACTACATTGGCGGTACATTTGTGTGTGATCTGAATCCTGGTACTCATACTGTATGCAGAGGAGTGCCAATAAACTCATTAGGAACCAGTGGCGACTCGTGATTTTTTGTTTGGGGGGGTGGACAACAACCCCCCCCGGGGCACCTAAAAGCCCCCCCCCCCGGAACCTCAAAGCACAACCCCCCGTCTGCCGGTCCACTTACCCCATACAGTATCTAGGCGGCGGACATCAGGCTGCGGCGGTCATCGGGTAGCGGCTCCTGTGTCCCATCCTCCTCCGTTCCGCCGTGCATCTCCTCCCCTCCACCTAGGCGCCCAATAGGATTGGCTGTCCTTTCAGCCAAACGGATGACGGGTATCAGACCCGCTTCTCGATTGGCCGGGAGAGGGAATCAGTGTTGCAAAAGCGAAAATTTGTTTCGCCGTTGTAACACCTTTGTGGGCTCGTAGCGCAATGCTCTGCGCCCTGAGCCCACCCTATTCTGCAGCCTATTAGAGTTTTTTGGGGACTGTGGAAGAAGGGGAGGATCAGAGAAGATAGGATCAAACAGCCTTTTTGCACAATGCAGAGGATTAACCCCTTAGGTTTCACAGTGAGTATAACAAGCATGCTTACATATACACACGGATTTTACTGTTGTGGGTATATAATAACACTGAGTCTTAAAGAGGAGTTCCTGCCCGCCCCTTTAAAAATTAAAAGTCAGCAGCTATACATACTGTAACTGCTGACTTTTAACATACCTGGAGTGCAGCGATGAGGGCACTGCAGGCGATCTTCGGATCAGCTGGTCGGGTGCTGCTGCGGCCATTGCTACTAAGGGAACTCGACCGTGTAGCCTTTTGGCTTGACGGCCGGGCCCCTACAGTGCTGTGCTCTTTTACTGTCTGGCTGAAGAGGAGGGAGGAGAAAAGGAACCGAGCTGCTGACGTAGATCGCCGCAGCTCGGTCTCCCGGAAGTGGGTCAAAGACAGGTACCCCCCCCCCCCCCCCCCGAAAGGTGCCAAATGTGGCACCGGAGGGGGGAGGAATCAGATGAGCTGAAGTTCCACTTTTTGGTGGAACGCCACTTTAAATTATTACTAAGGATAACTAGGATGTAACGCGTAAGGGCGGAGTGAAGGCGGTGACATCATCACGCTTGCCGACCTGGCCTGGATGAGTGAGCAGTGGCATGCAGCCTTTGTGAATGCGATCCCCGATCTCCATACCTAAGGATTTGAAGAGATATGCCTCTTTTTTTTTACTTTTTTAAAATGTGAGAAGCTGGTACATTTGTTTTGCGGTAAATAAATGCTGTTTTCGATACGGAGAGCATAAGATCCTCCGTTTTTATTACTTTGAGGGGCATGGGTTACATCTCCTTTAACCACTTGCCGCCCGTATATTGAATTTCTACGGCGGCAAGGTGGTACTGTCGACACTTCCGGGTCTGGGGTGCGCATGCGCGCTTCCTGTGGCCTGCTCCTGCTGTGGTTAGACACAGCGGGGGCCGATCAGTGGGTACTGCGGACTCCGCCGGCACCCGCGGATCATCCAGCACAGAGGCAGAACGGCAGTCTGTCTATGTAAACAAGGAAAATCGCTGTTCTGTCAGTAGGGTAGGCATGGATCCTGTGTTTCTGCAAAGCAGGAACATGGATCCATGCCTTCCCCTAGTAAAAGCACCTCCCACTGGCTAGGCACACAGTCAACCCTTTGATCGCCCCCAATGTTACCCCTTCCCTGCCAGTGTCATTAGTACAGTGATGGTGTATATTTTATTTTAGCATTGATCACTGTATTAGTGTCACTGGATCCCAAAAAAGTGTCAAAAGTGTCAGTTAGGTGTTCGCCGCAACATCACAGCCCCGCTGATCGCCGTCATTACAAAAAAAATAAAATAACTAAAAATATCCCATAGTTTGTAGCCGCTATAACTTTTGAGCGAATCAATCAATATACACTTATTGGGATTTTTTTTAAAGAGGTTGTATAGTCAAATATTTTACTTTTACCTACAGGTAAGCCTATTAAAAGGATTACCTGTAGGTAAAAAGAATATCTCCTAAACCTGTATGGTTTAGGAGATATTCCCCTTGCAATGCGCCACTGACTGCAGTGGCGCATGCGCATCGGGGATTCTCGGCAAAGCCCGGCAGACGCCGGACTTTGCCGGAAAGAAGTCTCCCGCGCGCATGCGTGGGAGTGACGACATCGCGGCTCCAGCCACTCACAGCGCTGGAGCCGCGATACCCAGAAGACACGCCGAGGCAACATGTAATCTCCCTCGGCGTGGACCAGGTAAGTTACCGACGCCTCGTTCTAAGGTAAGTATTTCATAATGAGCTAGTATGCGGTGCATACTAGCTCATTTTGCCTTTTGCCTTACAGGTAGCCAAAAAAAAAAAAAACTGTCAGCAGGTATATAACCGCTTTAACAAAAATATGTAGCAGAATACATATTGGTCTGAATTGATGAAGAAATTCGATTTTTTTCTATTTTTTTTAGGCTACTTTCACACTGAGGCGCTGGATGCGCTGGCGGTATAGCGTATTTTTTGCCGCGATTTGCGGGCGCTAGCGGGGGGATTTTAACCCCCGCTAGCGGCCGAAAATGGGTTAAAAACGCCCGCAATAACGCCTCTTTGCGGCGTTTTGGAGGCGCTACCCCATTGATTTCAATAGGCAGGGGCGCTATAGGAGCGGTATTTTTACCGGTCCTAGCGTGCCTCAAAGATGCGGCTTGCAGGAGTTTTTTGACCCTCCTGCAAGCGCAACGCTCCAGTGTGAAAGCCATCGGCCTTTCACACTGGATACAATTAAGCAGATTATTTGGGGCGCTTTGCAGGCGCTATTTTTAGCGCAATAGCGCCTGCAAAGCACCTCGGTGTGAAAGGGGCCTTATTGAATATGTTTTATAACAGAAAGTAAAAAATATTGTTATTTTTTTTTTTTCAAAATTGTCTGTCTTTTTTCGTTTATAGCGCAAAAAATTAAAACCGCAGAGGTGATCAAATACCACCAAAAGAAAGTTCTATTTGTGGGGAAAAAAAGGACATTTTATTTGGGTACAGTGTCGCACAACTGCGCAATTGTTAAAGTAACGCAGTGCCGTATCGCAAAAAATGGCCTAGTCATGGGGGGGGTAGATCTTCTGGAGGTGAAGTGGTTAAAGATTGCCGTGGATTCAATTTGCCCGAATAGGATCCGTTTTCCTTTTAATGTGGGTGGAAAATGGAGCCTCTCCCGCTATTGCTGGTTTTGACCTGCTGTGTAATACAGAGGTCAATTGCGAGGTGAGCAGATTTCATGATAGAGCACACTGGTGGGGTGGGGTGGATTCTCACCGATAGAGTTTAAAGAGCATGCTGTATAGATATAAAGGATGGGGTATCTTCCTGGCACTCATTAGAACTGAAGAAGTGGCTTGGGAGAAGCTACAAAACATCTTCAGCATTACAGAACAGTTTAATGTGACTAAACTACTATTAGCCGAATCATTCTAGAGGTAATTAAATTCCAATATGTACAATAAATTATCATTGAGCGCTCCTCTCCAAACTAATATGCAGTATTGCGATGATATGAGGTACAACACCATATGGCAGTTTTTTTAAAAGGATACAAAAATCAGACTTGTGTTATTTAAAATGTTCTAACTAGTAAACATTAAAATGCAATGTCCCTTTAGATGTATTTGGGCGATTATATGTAGATCACATGACTTGCAATAGTGTATATTTATACATTTCTGAGGCGAGCACTTGATGATAATTTGTTGCCTATGTTGGAAATTTGGATATCGAGGAGATCACCGAGCAGCTGCCAGCATCCAAAGTCTCCAACTCTTTTGTGCAGTGAAGTTTACTAATGTCTACACATGTATACATGAACATCATCTCCCCCTCCCATGCTCGTCTCCAGAATTTCTCCCCAGAGCCTCTCCCATCCTCTGGAACTTTCTACCTCAACCTGTCCGGCTATCCCCCCCACTCTTGCTACCTCCAGGCAATCCCTCTTCAGGGAAGCCCATCACGTCTCCAACTAATCTTTTACCACTTCAATCAGCTCATTCCTCACAGTTACAACCTTTTGTACCCCCTGCCCCACCCTATTAGATTGTAAGCTCTTCTGAGCAGGGCCCTCATAAAGTGTAGTTCCGCCAAATTTTTTCTTTTTTTCTAAAAGTCAGCAGCTACAAATACTGCAGCTGCTGACTTTTAAAATAAGGACACTTACCTGTCCAGGGCGCCCGCAATGTCGGCACCCGAAGCCGATCTGTCCCCCCGGCTCTCGGGTGGAGGCGCCGCCACCTTCGGTAAGGGAATCAGGAAGTGAAGCCTTGTGGCCGGGATCAGGGGCACAAATTTGAAGATGGACACAGACTCGAGTATAAGCCGAGGGGGGCATTTTCAGTACAAAAAAAATGTGCAGAAAAACTCGGCTTATACTCGAGTATATACAGTATGTGCTTTTTCTTTGCTGTATAATGTAAAAAATGTAATAAATATTATTTGAATGAAAAAAATATATATATAACTCTGACCTGTTTAAAGCTGAAGTTCAATCTGCTTATATTTTGCCTTCCCTGGTTCCTTCTCCTATTTTCTATGTACACCTTTTAGTAGACCCAGAGATTTCACTATTGGATCTCTGCTTCTCCATGCAAGACACGCTAATCATCACAGCATCCTGCCCATTAATTTTGAGCGGGATCCACAAAAAAAAACACATTTATACTCACCTAGATGACTGCAGCATCAACCCGAGTTGCAGCTGCCCCCTGCCGGCTCTACACTAAGAACTAATCAATCAAAGCCTGCTTATTGCTCAGTCCGTGGGTCTGCTCTGAGCACAGAGCGGTGACCGTCAGTCACCGGCTCTCTGCTATGGCCCCCCAGCATTCACTGGAGTCATGGACTGTGGAGGGGGCGGGAGCTGCTGGCTCAGGCTCTCAGCGTGGCACTGAGAGGCTCCCTCCAGTGTCTGGACCGGCCCTGTGACGTCAGCCAACAGCGGGCTTTAGTGCAGGAGTGCAGAACTAATGCCGCGTACACACGGTCGGAAATTCCCCCAGCACAAGTCCGATGTGAGCTTTTGGTCAGAAATTCCGACCGTGTGTAGGCTCCATCGGACTTTTGCTGGCGAAATTTCCGCCAGCAAAAGATTGAGAGCAGGTTCTCTATTTTTTCGACGTAAACAATTCCTATCAGAAAATCCGATCGTCTGTAGCAATTCCAACGCGCAAAAATCCTACGCATGCTCGGAAACAATTGGACGCATTCTCGGAAGCATTGAACATAATTTTCTCGGCTCGTCGTAGTGTTGTACGTCATGGCGTTCTGGACGGTCAAAATTTCAGACAACTTTTGTGTAAACGTGTGTATACTTGCCAAGCTTGAGCGGAATTCAGTCGGAAAAACCATCCAAGGTTTTTCCGACGGAAATTCCGATCGTGTGTACGCGGCATAAGTGCACTCCTGTGACTTATGGGAAATTGCATATTTTATATTCCTTATTAAGGTTGGCATCACAAATATCTAATAAAGCCTCTAATATCCTGGTTAAGGAGGGCAGATAAGGGCAGAAGCATAGCTTTACCTCATACCAAAGGAATGTCATTGTTAACTAACCAAGTCTTTGAGGGGTCATTATGCAAAATGAGTTCGCTTGGGGTTTGTCTGTTCCTTATTAAATACCACTGCCCAAGCTCAAATAAGTTAGTCTCAAACCACAGCTTGCAACCATGCAAGCGTCTGATTTGATCATCTGCCCATGTTGCGTAACAGCAAACGGGACTCCATGGCGGAAACAGCATCTTTAGTTAAATATTCTTGATATTTTTCTTATCTTTATCTGTAATAAATGTTATACTTTTAAGTATTTGTGTGATCTCTCTGTGCACATATCAAACACAACCCTAAAAACGTGATAAAACAGACCCACAAGGAGCAGTATGGCCAAAAGAGCTTTGGCCTTACTTCTTTAGTGAATATGGAATACCTACACACACACACACACACACACACACACACACACACACATTTTTGCCTTTTTTGATGTTTGTGAAGCACAGCATGTTGTCAGTGTCATTTACCTGATGCAGGGGTGATGCTCAGTGTGGGGATCACAGCTCCTGATGGAAGGGTCTCTGACAGAGAAGAGTTACACAGTGAGCTTCCCTCTGTGGACAAGGAGAGGTCTGGAGGGATCATCAACTTCTGGACATCTAGAAGAGAAACAGAATAAAGATCAATAATATCTATGACTAGTATGAAACACAATGCAGAAATCATGCTGCAGCTATGCTATATGGTTAAGCGTTTAATAACAACCTCCACTCATATTTCTAGGGGAGTTTGCGCCCGTTGAGCCCCAAAAAAAAAAAAGAACATTTTGGGGTCAGGTACTAAAGTTGGATGAGAAGACCGGTTTCACAATCAGCGTTCCAGTTCATCCCAAAAGTGTTCAGTAGGGTTGAGGTCGGGGCTCTGTGCAAGAATACTTGAGATCCTCCACACCAACCTGGTCACACCATGTCTTTATGGAGCTGGCTCTGTACACAGGGGACAGGAAAGGGCCTTCTCCAAGCTGCCTCCACAACGTTGGAAACTCACAATTGTCTTAAAGCGGAGTTCCACCCAAAAGTGGAACTTCCACTCGTTTGTCTCCTCCCCCCTCCGATGCCACATTTGGCACCTTTCAGGGGGAAGGATACCTGTTTGACAGGTATCCTGTTCCCACTTCTGGGAGCCACAGCCGCGGCTGTTAACGTCACTGATTGGCTCCCTCCTCCTTCCCCTGCCACCGGGCCAGTAGGAGAGAGGCTACACTGCCGGGTTCCCTTACCCACAATGGCGGTGGCAGCACCCGACGGCTGATCATGAAACATCAGCTGCGGGTCCGACATCGCTGGACTCCAGAGCAGGTAAGTGTCCTATTATTAAAAGCCAGCAGCTGCAGTATGTGTAGCAGTGGGCGGACTTCTGCTTTAACTACTTCAACTCCGGAAGGTTTTACCCCCCTTTATGACCAGGCCATTTTTTTGCTGCGCTACTTTAACTGACAATGGCTCGGTCATGCAATGCTGTACCCAAATGAAATTTATAAAAAAAAAACTCACACAAATAGAGCTTTCTTTTGGTGGTATTTAAAGCGGAGTTCCACCCAAAAGTGGAACTTCCGCTTATTCGTCTCCTCCCCCCTCAGGTGCCAGCCAAATTTGGAACCTGAGGGGGGGAGTGGGACCCGTTTTAGACAGATACCCTGTCCCCACTTCCGTCAGACCTCACTGCGGCGATGTACGTCAGGAGTCCGGCCCCCTCCTCCTCCACCGGACCAATTGGAATGCACAGCGCGCCCCACGCGTGCGCAGCAGGGAACCGGGCGTGAAGCCGAAAGGTTGCACTGCCAGGTTCCCTTACCAGCAATGGCAGCGGCGGCTGCACCCGACAGCCGATCCGAAGATCGGCTGCGGTGCCGACATCGTGGGCGCCCTGGACAGGTAAGTGTCCATATATTAAAAGTCAGCAGCTGCAGTATTTGTAGCTGCTGACTTATTTTTTTTTGTGGGGTGGGCGGTCCTCCGCTTTAGTCACCACAGTTTTTTTTTTTTATATAAAAAAATAAAAAGTACTTTGGGAAAAAAAAAATAATAATAATATTTACTTTCTGCTATAAAACATATCCAATAAAAAAAAACAAAAAAAAATTCTTCATAAATTTAGGACAAAATGTATTCTGCTACATGTCTTTGTTAAAAAAATAAACCAAAAAAAAACAAACGTATATTGATTGGATACATATAATATATAAAGCATTTTTATAGAACATACCAGAAAAAGTGGCCGGAAGGAAGGTCAGCAGAAGGTGCTGCGGGTTCACTAGTCGAGCATAGCACCTCCACTGTGGCCCTATCACATTGGTTAAGGTTCTGCCATCATCTGACTCCTCTGTCGGGCAGGGGGTCTAAAATAAAACACAACAGAACTACCAACACGTATGCAAGGCAAATGCACCTCTTTGGATGCACACAGACTGGACAGATTAGGTGCTAATTTTAATCTAAATTTAATTGTACAAAGACTGTGTGGTCAGAATGTAACCTGTGTGGTGACCCTTAGACTGGAATATTAGATACGTAACTTACATCGATCAGCCATAACTTTATGACCACTGACAAGTTAACCACTTAAAGCGGTTGTATAGTCTTTTTTTGAACTTTTACCTACAGGAAAGCCTATAATAAGGCTTACCTGTAGGTAAAAAGAATATCTCCTAAACCTGTACGGTTTAGGAGATATTCCCCCTGCAATGCGCTGCTGACTTCAGCGGCGCATGCGCATTGGGGATTCTTGGCTGAAAGCCCGGCAGATGCCGGACCTTGCCGGAAAGAAGTCGCGGGAGTGACGACATCGCGGCTCCAGCCACTCACAGCGCTGGAGCCACGATACCCGGCAGACACGCCGAGTCAAAATGTCAGCTGCCTCGGCGTGGACCGGGTGAGATACTGACACCTCGTTCTAAGGTAAGTATTTCATAATGATCTAGTATGCGGTGCATACAAGCTCATTATGCCTTTTGCTTTACAGGTATAGTAAAAAAAATAAAAAATGTCAGCGGGTATACAGCCGCTTTAAAGGTCCGAGCCTATTTTTTTTCAAACTTGGTGTTTACAAGTTAAATCTTTTTTTTTTTTGCTAGAAAATGACTTAGAACCCCCAAACATTATATATATATTTTTCAGACACCATAGAGAATAAAATGGCGGTCGTTGCAATACTTTATGTCCCACCGTATTTGCGCAGCGGTCTTACAAGCGCAATTTTTGGGGAAAAAATACACTTTGAGTTAAAAAAAAATAAGACAACAGTAAAGTTAGCCCAATTTTTTTTTTTATATTGTGAAAGATAATGTTACACTGAGTAAACTGATACTCAACATGTCATGCTTCAAATTTGCACCCGCTCGTGGAATGGCGACCAACTTTGACCCCTTAAAATCTCCATAGGCGACGTTTAAAAATTTCTACAGGTTACCAGTTTTTAAGTTACAGAGGAGGTCTAGTGCTAGAATTATAGCTCTCATTCGCGGCGATACCTCACATGTGTGGTTTAAACAATCGTTTTCACATGCGGGTGCGACTAACGTATGCATTCGCTTCTGCGCACGAGCTCGGCAGGACGGGGCGCTTTAAAAAAATAAAATATCTTATTTATTTTTATACTGTCCTTTTAAAAAAATAAATACATTTTTGGGTCACTTTTATTCCTATTATAAGACATGTAAACATTCCTTGTAATAGAAAAAAAAGCATGACAGGACCTCTTAAATGTGAGATCTGGGGTCAAAAAGACCTCAAATCTTTACACTTAAATGCAATAAAAAAAAAAAAAAAAAAAATTTCCCCTCCAAGACCATTGGGTGGAAGTGACGTTTGACGTCGCTTCCATCATCCAATGTTATGGAGCCGAGCGGGGGCCAGCTTTCCCTCAGTCGGCATCCATGTCTCAGATGGGTAGAGGACCCGATCGGTTCCGACGCTACTGATAGCTCTGGTAAACGGCGGAGACGACTGGATCGTGGCGGGAGGGGGGGGCCCTCTCCCGCCCCCGATAAAAGTGATCTTGCAGCGTATCCGCCGCGGAGAGCACTTTTATCAGAAAGAGGACCGTCCTCCGTTTAAGAATATAATGGGTTATGGCAGCTATCTAGCTATTGAGGTAGCAGAGGAGCGGAACTTCTGCTTTAATAGTGATATGTCTGCTTTCTAACAAATCCACTGTGACCCATAATAACCGGTCATTACATTATGACAGCTTTGTGTGCTCCATGCTCACCGGTATAATCATGACAACTGACACTGTACGAGGCCCCCATGCAAATAGGTCCATGCAAATTCCAATCTGTGCAGAACTCAATGTAACATAATATGTAACACTTAGCATACAAGCAAATAAACTGCTGTACAACTATAGTTAAAGTGGAAGTCCATGCAAAAACTAAAATCCTTGCATCTAGGAGACACCAACATTCTAACACTCACCTCCCTATCCCATTAAAAGAAAAAAATTAGTATACATACCTTTTTTTGGAAGCCGATCTGACCCGCTCCGACCGGATCCCACGCTGAGCTGTCAGCCGTGGCTCCACTGTGGAGGCGGGTGCAGAGGAGACGGAAGTCCCATAGTAACTATGGGTGACGTCACTTCCCATTCATTTCACAGCCGTTGTCGGCCGTGTCCTCTGCAGAGCGGGTCGGATCGGCCTTCAAAAAGGTATGTATACTCATTTTTTACTTACAGGGATAGAGAGGTTAGTGTTCGATCCCTGGTGTGTATAAATGCAGGGATTTAAGTTTTTTTTGCACGGACTTCCACTTTAAAGCCTGCAGAGATAGGACATATGGATTCCAGCTATAGGATGAACCGGTTTTATTATAGATAAGAAAAGGACATGTCACATTCTGCAGCATTTAAATACTATTAAGACCAAGGCTAAGGACAGGGCCAGCCCTACCCATGGGTCCCAGTGGGTCCATTGGACCCAGGTAGCACTTTGAGAGGGGCAGCAAATTGAACCACGACTGCATCCCCTTCTCTTCTATTTACCCAGCAAATTGACGACCAAAGATATTCTCCAGCAGTTTTGCTTGTCATGATGACAAATGCCCTCCAGGCGGCTACATCTGCCCCTATACTGCCCTAGCCCGTCCGCATACTGCCCTAGCCCGTCCGCATACTGCCCTAGCCCGTCCGCATACTGCCCTGGCCCACCCCTTGGAATTGAACATGGTAGGTCATACAATTTTACATATAGACCAGGTGTTGTTGCATGTAAATCTGACTTCCTGATAAATGTAATTTTAATAATCATGATATAAAAGAATGGATGTGGGGGCCTTTAGGTGGGCGTGATTTTATTTTGGACCCAGGCAGCACAGTGTCTTGGGCCAGCCCTGGCTAAGAAGTAAATGTTGCTACACATTTTGGAGATATTTTTTAAATCAACCAGGACCTTAAAAGGGGTTGTAAACCCTCAAGGTTTTTCACCCTAATGCACAGAAAAACCTCCTGTGATGCAGCACCCCCCCCAGAGCCCCCCTTTTACTTACCTGAACCCGGTCTTTCCAGCGGCGGGGACGAGAATACCAGCTCCAGCCAGTGTCTCGTGTCCCGGTTGGATAGATTGATAGCAGCGCAGCCATTGGCTCTTGCTGCGGTCATTTAAATCCAATGACACAGGAGCCGGGCAGAGTCCTGCTGTCTGTCAATAGACACAGCAACAGGACACGGGAGCGCAACCGCATGAGTTCCCCAAGGGAGAGAAGCTTCACAATGGGGCACTCGAGAAGAATAGGAGCCAGGCGCACCGCTAAGGGACCCCAGAAGAGGATCGGGGCCACTCTGTGCATAAACAACTGCACAGAGGAGGCAAGTATGACAGGTTTGTTTTAAAAAAAATAAAAACGAACCTTTAGATATCATTTAAAGTATAGGGAGAAAGAGAATGTCCGGACAGAGTCCCCAAGGAAAGTGAGCATTCACTTTTGGTGTCTACCTAACCCACCCAAACACAGTATGGAGGAAGGAGATGAAAAGCCGGCCGCAACTTGTTATTCCGATTGTTAATCCGAGCTGCATCATTAGGGGCACTCATGCGGGCGGGCGCGCTTCCGAGTCCTGCTGCTGCCTCCATTGACACAGACAGCAGGACTCGGCCCGGCCCCCGTGTCATTGGATTTGATTGACAGCAGCGGAAGCCAATGGCTCCTACTGCTATCAATCTATCCAATGAGGACCCAAGGCAGCGGCTTGACACGGGAGATCAAGAGAGCACCTGACAACGGCTGGGAATTCATGTCCCAGCTCCTGTCAGTACTCCCTCCTCTCCCCTGCAGCCACCACTGGCTGACACGGGAGATCAAGAGATTGGACCTGAGCAGGCTGAAAATAGGTAAGTGTACACATCTTTTTTTTTTTTTTTTTGTACACCGGTTAGTCAGCATAAGTAGCAGGAGGGGGGGGGGGGGGCACTTTTAAAAATAGCGGGAGATTTACTAAAACTGGTGCACTCATAATCTGATGCAGCTGCACATAGTAACCAATCAGCTTCTAACTTTAGCTTGTTCAAATAAGCTTTGACAATAAAACCTGGAAGCTGATTGGTTACTATGTACAGCGGCATCAGATCCTTTGTGCACCAGGTTTAGTAAACCTCCCTCATAGTGTTGGGCAGGAATTTGACTTAATTGTACTTTTAAAAATAGTGTTCAATATTAGATATGTGCACTGCCAAAAAATGTTTGTTTTTGTTTCATTTGTTTTTTGTTTTTTTTTCGGGTCACTCATGATCGCAAATTCGTAAATTCAAAAATTCTAAATAACTAATAACTATTAAATTTATTGGAATTTCCTTTCAAATATGGCTGTTAGTGAACGCAACGCATACAAATTTATCCAAAGTTACAAATTTTCCCAAATGAGGAATACAAATCTATCCAAAGCCACGAATTATCCGAAATAACGAATGCCGTATCTAAACAAACGGAACAAATTAATAATAAATAATAATAATAAAAAGTTCATTAAAGAAATAATTCGGAATGAAACAAATTGCACATGTCTATTCAATATTTTAAAAACAACACTTTTCATTCACAAATTTCTGGTGATCCTGCCATGATGGTCATTGTTTGGGCACCTCCCTTTACAGGACGACAACCATCTCCCAATTGCACTCCTGCGTTGTCACCCCGTCACATGCCTCCTGGTGGGGACTACAAGTGACCGTGCCAACACACATCAATCAAGAATGGTCCATCGTAGTCACCATCAGGAACCGGGCCAGAGCAATCATGTGGGGCGAGTGCATGTGAATAGGAAGTGGCTGCAGAAGGTCATCAGCACTATGATGGGAATAAAAAAGGATGAGAAAAAGTAATAACAATATCTTATTACAATAAAAAAAAAGGTAATTGTGGCAGTCACGGCTTTAGCAAACTAAATGTCATTCAATTTGGTATTAGATCCGCTCTAAGTTGTTATTTAACCGCCTAGAAGGCATTGCTTGACGCGAGAATAAACTTCCCCACAAAGTGCCCCCCTGGGATCCCTGGCTGGTGCTGGATCTCAGGCAGAGTATGCAACTAGCCACTTCTACTGTCCAGCAAAGTCAGCAATTCCAGTATTACCTGTAGGGTGCCTGCAGAGTTGGTAGCCTCTCGTAGACCATTCCGATGTAGAGGGAGGGAGCCCCCAGGCTCTGAAGTGGATGATTGTCTCATGGGGTCCTCTGTAAATAAAAAGCACAATTCAGCCTTTAGGAAAGACTATGGATCTCTGGCACCCAACCTGCCCCCCTTAGGCATATGATGTGTGACCCTCGGACCTTAGTCTGTAGTGGGAACATTGATGAGGGTTAATCACATTAACCTCTACCAGCCTCATGTAACATGTTCCCTGTTTCATATGGTCTTCTGAAGCATATCCCCAACAATGTATCCTGTCAACAGTCTCTGACCCTCATCTCCTCTATTAGGTCTGCAGTTTCTGACTGTCCTCTCAAGAATTACATGTATTGAAAATTATGTGTGACCCCTTTGGTGAAGTCAGTTGCTCACGGTTCTCCTTGCTGGAAAAGAAGCTGTCCCTGAGGACCTGAAGTGCAAGGATCTCCCTGCTTCCGCTTCACTCATTTTGTGGATCTGTGCTTGCTCTATCTCTGCTGCCCCTTATATTGAACATATTATACTGTATATACTCGAGTATAAGCCGAACCGAATATAAGCCAAGGCACCTAATTTTACCACAAAAAAACTTATTAACTTGAGAATAAGCCTAGGGTAGGAAATGCAGCAGCTACTGTGAGTGGAAAAGAGGGTCAACAGCTTCACTGTGCCCATCTGCAGCCACACTGTGCCCGTCTGTATGCCTCACTGTGCCCGTCTGCATGCCTCACTGTGCCCATCTGCATGCCTGATCTCTGTGTCATGCAGTCAGTCGGCGGCCATCCAGTGCAACAAAGCCCCGCCTCCTCCTCATCCGTGATGAGTTTCCCAGCAGTGAGTCAGTGTTCAGTATTCCGCCTATCACGGAGGAGGCGGAGGCGGGGCTGATCAGGTATCATGGAGGGGGACACGGAGCAGCATGGAGGGGGACACGGAGCAGCATGGAGGGGGACACGGAGCAGCATGGAGGGGGACACGGAGCAGCATGGAGGGGGACACGGAGCAGCATGGAGGGGGACTGGAGGAGGATAGGGGACAGTCAGCGGTGATCGTGTGTGGGAGAGAAGCACCGATCACCGCTGAAAGCCGCGGCGGGGGTGTTTGACCTGCCCTGGCCAAAGCAACTCGCAACGTGTGACGCGTGACGCCTTTTCAGGCATGTCGACGTATTTCCGTAGTCGATGTAATCGATTACATCGACGCATCGTTGCAGCTCTAATTTACGCAGCGCTTTACATATATATTATACATTCACATCAGTCCCCTACCCTCAAGGAGCTTACAATCTAAGGTCACTCCTTAACTCACATTCATATACTAGGGCCAATTTAGACAGAAGCAAATTAACCTACCAGCATGTCTTTGGAGTGTGGGAGGAAACCCGAGTACCCGGAGGACACAGGCACAGGGAGAACATGCAAACTCCAGGCAGGTAGTGTCGTGTTTGGGATTCGAACCAGTGACCCATTTTACTGCTAGGCGAGAGTGCTACCCACTACGCCACTGTGTCGCCCGACATATTGAATCCCCTCTCTGCCAATCCCTCCATTGGCTGCCACTCACCCAACAAATTAAATTTAAAATACTAACAATAAGTTACAAAGCCATCCACAACTCGGCCCCCAACTATATCACTAAACTAGTCTCAAAATACCAACCAAACCGTCCCATTCGTTCCTCTCAAGACCTCCTGCTCTCTAGCTCTCTCGTCATCTCCTCCCATATTCATCTCCAGGACTTCTCTCGAGCCTCTCCCATCCTCTGGAATACCCTATCCCAATCTGTCAGACTATCTCCAAATCTATCTAGTTTTAGGAGATCCCTGAAAACTTTTCTCTTCAGAGAAGCCTATCCTTCCCTCACCTAACAACTGTACATTAATTTTCTTCATCAGCTCACCCCCCACAGTTACTACCCTTTCGTATCGCTTGACCATCCCGCTTGGATTGTAAGCTCCAAGCGCTGCGCAAACTGTCGGCACTATATAAATCCTGTATAATAATAATAATAATAATAATAATATCATGTGTGGCCCTTTGGTGATGTCAGGGACTGCATTTGAGGCCTCCCTTAAGTTGACAACCACTATAGACTATATTCTGCATGTCTAAAGTCAGCCATACATGGATAGAAATTCAGCTGGGACTGGCCCGAATTTCGATCCATGTATGGGCAAGGAAGTCGTACAGAAGTCAATTCACCAATCGCCTTCTGTGTGACCACCCTGTCAGATTTTTCATGCTCTATCAGCACTGCAGGCTCGTTCTTCTAAAAAATAGTAGTGCACTTTCTGTACCTAGGTTGTGTAGCATCAGAACTGTAATTGGAGTGATATTTGGTGATGTAACTATTTTGATTGCTCACGGTTATCCTTGCTGGAAAGGAAGCTGTACCTGAGGACCTGCAGTGCAAGGATCTCCCTGCTTCATTCATTTTGTGGATCTGCGCTTGCTCCACCTCTGCTGCAGCCCCTTCATCATCCCTACCAGTCATGGGATCAAAAATCATCAGGGGGGGCAGCTCTGATATGAGGAAGCAAAGCCCTGCTCCTCTACCAAGATGGCCGCCTCCACAAGGAGACAAAGTGCAGAACAAGGCACAGCAAGTCAATAATGGGGGAAAAAAAAAATCATCTTCAGAGAGTCTACAGGCAATACTTTTTACGCATTACTTCTTTGGGCAAAGCTACAACAGCGTAGGTCCTCTTTAACATTAAACTGAATTACTACTTAATCTAGTCCAGGCAGAATTCTGAATGCAATTAAATACAAGTATGGGGAGGCAGCCAGATTTTTCTTGCTTAATGCTTTTCACTTGCTTTACTTTCTCTCCCTACAAACCTGTCAGCCTAATCAGACTCTATGGGGTTGATTTACTAAGGCTCCATTCACACCTAAGCGTATCGATTTACTGGCGTTTTTTTTAAGCTTTTTACAAGCTGCTTTTAAAGCGTTTTACAGCTTCAGCCGTTTTTTGTTTAGCCAATAGAAAGCATTAGGGAGAGGAGAGGAAGAGGAAACTAGGGGTGGAGAGTTGCTGTTTGAGCAGAAAACGAGCGGTAAAAACGCTCAAGTCAGGTGTTTCTAGCGCTAGTCCTGGGGGCCAAAAACATTTGTAATCTACAAAAATAATATTTTTTTTTTGAGCTTTAGCCGTTTTGCTTAAAGTCTCAAGGTTTTTCACTTTAATGCATATGCATTAAGATGAATAACCTTCTTTGCTGCAGCTCCCCCACAGACCTGCCCCCCCCCCACAATTTTTCTTACCCGAGCCCTATCCAGCAATGAGCACGAGCCCAGCAGCTCCAGCTACTGTCTCTCTCCTCATTGGACAGATTAAAAGCAGCAGGAGCCATTGGCTCCCACTGCGGTCAATCAAATCCAGTGACACAGGAGCCGGGGTGCGGGGCCGAGTCCTGCCGTCTGTGTCAATGGACTCAGCAAAGGGACTTGGCAGCGCGTCCACACAAGGGGGGGGGGGGAGCCCCCATTGAAAGTGGCTTTCTGTGGGGGTAAACGATAAAGGGGAGGAGCCAGGAGCGTTGGTGGGGCACCCCAGAAGAGGGGGACTGGGGTCGCTCTGTGCTAAACCCTAGCAGGGAGCAGGTAAGTATAACGTGTTAATTTTTACTAGAAAAAACTAACCTTTACATCCCCTTTTAGGCAACAGAACTCTCAGATGTGAACAGGGGCAATTGAAATGAATGGGATTTGGCTTGTTGAGCATTTTAGAGCTACAAGATTCAAGCAGAAAATCGCTCAGGTGCGAACAGGGCCTAAAACTGGAGAGTGCAAAAATTGGTGCAGCTGTGCATGGTAGCCAATCAGCTTTTAACTTTAGCTTGTTCAATTAAGCTTTGACCAAAAAAAAAAAAAAAGCCTGGAAGCTGATTGGTTTCTATGCAGAACTGCACCAGATTTTGCACTCTCCAGCTTTAGTAAATAAAACTCTATGGGGCCAATTCACTTCATCGGACTATCAGTAGAAATGTTAATCAGATCCCTTAAAATTTAGACAGCCACTAGTGGAAAAATAAGCACTTAAAGTGTTACTAAACCCACAACAGTAAAGTCTGTCTGTATGTAAAAAATAGCATGCTTGTTATACTCACTGTGGAACTTAAGGGGTTAATCCTCTGCATTATGTAAAAAGGATCTATGATCCTGTATGGACAGAACCTCCCTCTCCTGCAGGGTCTCTCTTGGCAAGGCCAGATAAGACACAGTGAGGGTAGTACTGCTGCACAAGCTCAGCTTGGTCTCCATTGCTGGAGAGAACATTTCCTTGTTGATCAGAGCTAGCCAGGTCACATAATATTGACATCACACATGTGGGCGTGTATACAGATCCTAAATGACAGCCCAGTCCCTCCCTCCCTCCTCCTCCATGAATGAATGAATGGACTTGTATAGCGCTCACATGCAAACTGAATCGCCTCTAGGCGCTTTTTGCAGCAGCCAGTGTCTGCTTGGCTGGTGCGGTCATTTAACCCCGTAGGATCTCAACACGCTTGGGACACACAGTCGTACACACATATATACTGGGCCAATTTGGACACGATCCAATTAACCTACCAGCATGTCTCAGGAGTGTGGGAGGAAACCGGAGTACCCGGAGGAATCCCATGAAGACACAGGGAGAACATGCAAACTCCAGGCAGATGGTGTCGTGGTCGGGATTCGAACCAGCGTCCCTTTTTGCTGCTAGTTTAAAGTGCTAACCACTACACCACTGTGCTGCCCTCACAATAACTAAAAAAGAACACAGTGGGTGGGACGTCCTATCTTTGTTGATGGATGACCCGCCTCCCATAAGAGCATGAGGACACAGGCTATAGTGGAAATCTCCTCCTACCTGAACACTTACCACTCAGGCAGACCCTGCAGTTTATCACGTGACCGTGGTATACAGATCAGCCAAAAAGGTATATAGTGGCAGTATTTTAATGTAAAAAGATTTATAAGCTGTGAGTACTCTGGGGGGCAGGGGAACCCATTTTCATATTATTGGGTTTAGTAACACTTTAAGTAGTACAGGAAGGACTAGCACCTACCTTGGGTACAGGAGAAAGGGGCGGGGTGTCCATCACGGTCACGCTGGAGAACCTGCTCCATGAATGTTTGGTGGTCTTGCTCATAGAGAGGGATCTCCTGATCATTGACGTCACTCTGCAGACAGCCGTGAAACAAGCTAAGCAGCATATCATTGGGCAGAGACGAATCCGGTTGTGCATTGTCAGGCTCAGCTGTAGGAGAGACAAATTTAACAGAAATTCTATCAGGTGCTCACAGAGACCAGATCAGTTTTGCTTCCAAATCCTCCATAACCATATTCATGTACGCTTGGATAACCTATGCATGAATATTTATGGAGAGGTGTTTTGTAAGAACAATTGGCCTCCAGATGGTACTTTGCCATAGGCGTGCGCACAGGCACACCCTAATCACCCTGTGCAGCACAGATTCCCCCTACTGCCCTGGCTCCCCCCTCCTTCCCTCTGCAGCACTACCGGCTTCCCTCCTTTCCTCTCCTGCCAGCTGTTGCTGCGGGGATGTTTTAGGATGAGTCAGGCAATGGGCTGGTAAATATGTATTTGTCAGTCCATTCCCTTTTTGAATGAACATGGTGAGTTATCGGTAGTGTGTGTTTAACCTTTGGGGTGCACACCCTAATGCAATAGGCTGCGCACACCTATGTACTTTGCCCACAGCCAGCTGACATCCATAGGCTGATGACATGCGCTATCGCCAGCAATTACCAGCAAGCAAATTAATCGCTAGAGTTGCTGGTGATTTGCTACAGCATTGTGCTCTGCAACAAACTGCAATCCATCAGCGATTTGTATTTTTTTTTTTTCTTTAAAATAACAAGCATGTTATACTTACCTGCTCTGTTGCAGTGGTTTTGCACAGAGCAGCCCCGATCCTCCTCTTCTCAGGTCCCTCGTTGATTGCCCCATGGCAAGCCGCTTGCTATGGGGGCACTTGTGTGTGCTCGCTCCCGAGACCGGCTGTGTGTGTCCATAAGACACACAGAGTGGGGATCGGCCCCTCCCTCCTCACTGGCTGTGATTGACAGCAGCAGGAGCCAATGGTACTCACTGCTACGTGTGAACCAATGAAGAGGGAGAGAGTTGAGGGAGCCACAGCTCTCGTGTACATCGTTGGATCGAGATCAGGCTCCGGTGAGTATTAGGGGGGGGGGGGTAGCATGGTATCAGATCTGCAAGCAGGTTTTTTTTACCTTACTGCATAGAATGTAAGGTTAACAACCCTCTGCTTTACAACCACTTTAAGCACAGCAATTGCTTCAATATTTTGTAGAAAAGCATTTCCTGCGATGGTGGCCAGCGATTTTGATGCCAAGAAAAACACTGAAGAATTTTGATCACTGAGGGATAAATCAATTAAAATTTTTCACTGCTCGCGATTTGATAGAAATTATTTTTATAGCATCAGAGCTCTGGATAAAAAATGTCGGGGGGGGGGGGGGGGGGGGAGGTAACCACTGCAAGAAAATCACCTGTCATTAGCCATATGTAACTTTAGACTCTACCTCGTAGATGGAACTGTGAAAGGATCAACAGTAGGGCTGCAACTAACAATTATTTCATAATCGATTAGTTGATTAATCGGTTAATAACCTTTAAAAAAAAAGGTAATTTTGATGCATTTTAAAATTTTTTTTTTGGCCAATTTGTTGTTGGGCAGATTACAAAACACAAATTGCTGCAAAAACACAATACATGTTTTTCTGCAGCTTCTCCACTGAAGTATATTGAACCAAAAATGCACCGTTTTGCTTTTAAAAAAAAAGTCCTTGCCCTTTCCAAATACGCAGCAACTAAAAAAAATCATGGATGTGAACGTGTCTCATAGGAAACCATGTAAATGGACTGTAGTGCGTTTCTGCAAAAAGCACCAAAAAACACAGAGGTGTGACCCGGGCCTGAGATGTTTAGTAACATAATGGGGGTTAATTAAACTAAAATAAGTACAAAAAGAGCAAATAATCACTACTGTAAGGGGTTTATTTTTTACTGTGGGACAGTGAAAGTAATATTTACAGTAGCGACTTGCTCTTTTTGTACTATAAAGGGCTATTTTTTTTTTCCTTTTTAACCCCATTATGTTACTGGCCGATTAATTGATTATGAAAATTGTAGGGCTGTGGAAATTAACTATTAATTCCTCGATTAATCGATTAATTGTTTTGATCGATCAAAAGTCTTCAGGGAGATCCGGTGATGTCACAGACACCGGCGGGGCTTGCCGTGTCCATCTGAAGGGCTCCTTTGCTGTGCCTTCATATCTGCATGCCGGCGGGACCTTCCTATCTGCCACACGCAAGGGCTGTTACACTTCCCTCTATCACTTCCCTCTATCAACCTGGGATTCTACAACCATCCAATGGGAGTTGTGATCGTTCCCTTCACGGGACATCTACATGCCGACGGACTGATGTTAGCTCCTTCTTATCTGGATTCAGCAGTGGTATCGTTGTACACATTTTTATACCAGTATCATACTTAGTTACATGTTTTTATGACTGCTTTTGCTACCGTTTGGAATTACTCGCACCATTTTTACAGTTTATGGAGCTACATCCATTTTATCTCCAGTGCAATATTTATTTTGTTACCTACTTGAAGACTATAAAAGTTTTAATACTATTCCCATTGAGCGCTGCCTTTGTGTGTTTTTTGTATCCTGCTCTCCATTTTTCCAGTGGTTGGGAGCTGCACTGGGAATCAGCCTGCAAGGAGATCAGCTAAAAGTAGTTGGATCTGTATGTGCGTTATAATTAATCGAAATTAGTCGATTAAAAAAAAAATCGATTAATCGAACAGGAAAATTTTAATCAGTAACAGCCCTAGAAAATTGTAATCGATTAATTTCATAATCGATTAGTTGTTTCGGCCCTAATCAACAGAGACGGAGGTCTTTAGATTATTGAGCGCCCTGTTTTTTAGGGATGGGGCCTGTTTTCAGATTTCTGAGCGCCCTGTTTTTAGGGGTGGGGTCCATCTTCAGATTTCTAAGAGCCCTGTTTTTAGGGGTGGGGTCCATCTTCAGATTTCTAAGAGCCCTCTTTTTAGGGGTGGGGCCTGCGTTCAGATTTCTGAGCTCTGGGATTGTTCTCAAATATCCAAGCACCCCGATTTCTAGTTTTGGAGGGGGGGGTCTGTCTTCAGAATTCTGAAAGCTCTGCTTCCTAGAGGTGGGGCCTGTATATTTCTGAGCGCCCCGATTTTGAGGTGTATGCCTGTTTTCAGATTTCTAAGAGTCCTGCTTTCTGGGGGTGGGGCCTGTCTTTAAAATTTCTGAGTACCTGCCTCCAAGGGATGAGCCTCGTTTTCAGAATTCGGATAATTGAGTAAAGTGCAAAGAAACTGCTCGACCTGTAGGGTTATCTTGCTGGTATTTCTATCTTAAGGTATTGATGATGATGTATGACCTGGTTCCCAGGCAGGTGGCTTCTACACCCCAGAGGATCTCCATGGTCTCCTTGGCTTGTAGCGTAATGTAACGAGAATAGAAATTGAAGCACAACACCACTGGGGGTCCAAAATACCATTGTGGGTCAGGTTTGTTCACATTGTTGTCCGTCAAGCCCTGATGAAGAGGACGCTCTTGGATCCCCCGAAACACGTTGGCTACTTTTTGGATTGTACCCTTGACTTTTAATAGAATAAAGTTGTATCTTAACCTCTTAGCAGTAGTGTGGCACTTCAACTTCAGTTCTGGTTACATTTCACGAATCTGAGAGCCCTGTTTTGGGAGGGTGAGGCCTGTCTTCAGATTTCTGAGTATCCTGTTTTCTGAGGGTGGGGCCTGTCTTTAGATTTCTGAGCATCCTGCTTTCTAAGGGTGGGGCCTGTCTTTAGATTTCTGAGCATCCTGCTTTCTGAGGGTGGGGCCTGTCTTCAGATTTCTGAGCATCCTGCTTTCTGAGGGTGGGGCCTGTCTTCAGATTTCTGAGCATCCTGCTTTCTGAGGGTGGGGCCTGTCTTTAGATTTCTGAGCATCCTGCTTTCTGAGGGTGGGGCCTGTCTTCAGATTTCTGAGCATCCTGCTTTCTGAGGGTGGGGCCTGTCTTCAGATTTCTGAGGGTGGGGCCTGTCTTCAGATTTCTGAGCATTCTGCTTTCTGAGGGTGGGGCCTGTCTTCAGATTTCTGAGCATTCTGCTTTCTGAGGGTGGGGCCTGTCTTCAGATTTCTGAGCATCCTGCTTTCTGAGGGTGGGGCCTGTCTTCAGATTTCTGAGCATCCTGCTTTCTGAGGGTGGGGCCTGTCTTCAGATTTCTGAGCATCCTGCTTTCTGAGGGTGGGGCCTGTCTTTAGATTTCTGAGCATCCTGCTTTCTGAGGGTGGGGCCTGTCTTCAGATTTCTGAGCATCCTGCTTTCTGAGGGTGGGGCCTGTCTTCAGATTTCTGAGCATCCTGCTTTCTGAGGGTGGGGCCTGTCTTTAGATTTCTGAGCATCCTGCTTTCTGAGGGTGGGGCCTGTCTTCAGATTTCTGAGCATCCTGCTTTCTGAGGGTGGGGCCTGTCTTCAGATTTCTGAGCATCATGCTTTCTGAGGGTGGGGCCTGTCTTCAGATTTCTGAGCATCCTGCTTTCTGAGGGTGGGGCCTGTCTTCAGATTTCTGAGCATCCTGCTTTCTGAGGGTGGGGCCTGTCTTCAGATTTCTGAGCATCCTGCTTTCTGAGGGTGGGGCCTGTCTTCAGATTTCTGAGCATCCTGCTTTCTGAGGGTGGGGCCTGTCTTCAGATTTCTGAGCATCCTGCTTTCTGAGGGTGGGGCCTGTCTTCAGATTTCTGAGCATCCTGCTTTCTGAGGGTGGGGCCTGTCTTCAGATTTCTGAGCATCCTGCTTTCTGAGGGTGGGGCCTGTCTTCAGATTTCTGAGGGTGGGGCCTGTCTTCAGATTTCTGAGCATTCTGCTTTCTGAGGGTGGGGCCTGTCTTCAGATTTCTGAGCATTCTGCTTTCTGAGGGTGGGGCCTGTCTTCAGATTTCTGAGCATCCTGCTTTCTGAGGGTGGGGCCTGTCTTCAGATTTCTGAGCATCCTGCTTTCTGAGGGTGGGGCCTGTCTTCAGATTTCTGAGCATCCTGCTTTCTGAGGGTGGGGCCTGTCTTTAGATTTCTGAGCATCCTGCTTTCTGAGGGTGGGGCCTGTCTTCAGATTTCTGAGCATCCTGCTTTCTGAGGGTGGGGCCTGTCTTTAGATTTCTGAGCATCCTGCTTTCTCAGGGTGGGGCCTGTCTTCAGATTTCTGAGCATCCTGCTTTCTGAGGGTGGGGCCTGTCTTCAGATTTCTGAGCATCCTGCTTTCTGAGGGTGGGGCCTGTCTTCAGATTTCTGAGCATCCTGCTTTCTGAGGGTGGGGCCTGTCTTTAGATTTCTGAGCATCATGCTTTCTGAGGGTGGGGCCTGTCTTCAGATTTCTGAGCATCCTGCTTTCTGAGGGTGGGGCCTGTCTTTAGATTTCTGAGCATCCTGCTTTCTGAGGGTGGGGCCTGTCTTCAGATTTCTGAGCATCATGCTTTCTGAGGGTGGGGCCTGTCTTTCGATTTCTGAGCATCCTGCTTTCTGAGGGTGGGGCCTGTCTTTAGATTTCTGAGCATCCTGCTTTCTGAGGGTGGGGCCTGTCTTTAGATTTCTGAGCATCCTGCTTTCTGAGGGTGGGGCCTGTCTTCAGATTTCTGAGCATCCTGCTTTCTGAGGGTGGGGCCTGTCTTCAGATTTCTGAGCATCCTGCTTTCTGAGGGTGGGGCCTGTCTTCAGATTTCTGAGCATCCTGCTTTCTGAGGGTGGGGCCTGTCTTTAGATTTCTGAGCATCCTGCTTTCTGAGGGTGGGGCCTGTCTTCAGATTTCTGAGCATCCTGCTTTCTGAGGGTGGGGCCTGTCTTCAGATTTCTGAGCATCCTGCTTTCTGAGGGTGGGGCCTGTCTTCAGATTTCTGAGCATCCTGCTTTCTGAGGGTGGGGCCTGTCTTCAGATTTCTGAGCATCCTGCTTTCTGAGGGTGGGGCCTGTCTTCAGATTTCTGAGCATCATGCTTTCTGAGGGTGGGGCCTGTCTTTAGATTTCTGAGCATCCTGCTTTCTGAGGGTGGGGCCTGTCTTCAGATTTCTGAGCATCCTGCTTTCTGAGGGTGGGGCCTGTCTTCAGATTTCTGAGCATCCTGCTTTCTGAGGGTGGGGCCTGTCTTCAGATTTCTGAGCATCCTGCTTTCTGAGGGTGGGGCCTGTCTTCAGATTTCTGAGCATCCTGCTTTCTGAGGGTGGGGCCTGTCTTCAGATTTCTGAGCATCCTGCTTTCTGAGGGTGGGGCCTGTCTTCAGATTTCTGAGCATCCTGCTTTCTGAGGGTGGGGCCTGTCTTCAGATTTCTGAGCAACCTGCTTTCTGAGGGTGGGGCCTGTCTTCAGATTTCTGAGCATCCTGCTTTCTGAGGGTGGGGCCTGTCTTTAGATTTCTGAGCATCCTGCTTTCTGAGGGTGGGGCCTGCCTTCAGATTTCTGAGCATCCTGCTTTCTGAGGGTGGGGCCTGTCTTCAGATTTCTGAGCATCCTGCTTTCTGAGGGTGGGGCCTGTCTTCAGATTTCTGAGCATCCTGCTTTCTGAGGGTGGGGCCTGTCTTCAGATTTCTGAGCAACCTGCTTTCTGAGGGTGGGGCCTGTCTTCAGATTTCTGAGCATCCTGCTTTCTGAGGGTGGGGCCTGTCTTCAGATTTCTGAGCATCCTGCTTTCTGAGGGTGGGGCCTGTCTTCAGATTTCTGAGCACCCTGCTTTTTAGAGGCGTTGCCTATCTTCACATTTCTAACAGCTCTGTTACCAGGTTCTCTTTAAAAAAGAAAACCTACACCAACGACCTAAAGGGGTTAAGCTAGATGACCCCTAAATTTACAACAGCTGAGGCCTCCATGTATGTGTGTGGGTGGTCTTTCTAAAGTCCTCCTGTGAGTCAGAACAATGATGTCCCGCATTACCCCGGCTCAGCGTCAGGAAGAAAAGCTCAATCTGTTGGCATTTGGGTAGCAGCTTCATCAGATCGAAGTGGAACGGCACCTCCCGGATGCACAAGCCGCCACTATTACCGGGTTCTGGAAATAATGAAGACAAGAAGATTACATTGCAGTAAGGAATAATAAAATGTATTTGTCATTCAGTTCTAATAAATGCAAATGTAAAAAAGAAAAAAAAAAAAAAAAGAGCCATTTCCAAGGAATCGCAAAGCGCTTTAAAATTTGCTTATATCAACAATTTCTATATTGCCGTTGCAGGCGTCTTCATGAAACGCACAACAGTTTCGAGCCTCATGGCTCTTCATCAGGTGTGAAGATGCCCGCAATGATGATAAGGACTTGTTCACGCCACAATTTTAGCATTCCTGGACACGTTTTTGCCGAGTTTTGAATGCAAATTTTTTTATTTTAAAACTTGAAAAATCTTTATTTATATTTTAGGACGCAGTGCATTCGGGCAAAAAAAATAAAAATGCAGCAAGTTGTACTTTTGTTGAAAGCACTGGAACTGACCGCAATGGCGTGAACTAGAAATTAGCGAAATAAGCAAGAAACGTTTAGAGTGCTAGGAATAGAAGGCAAGCAAAGGGTGCAACCGTCTAAGTGTAGCATTTTTTTTTTAAACGCAGATGTAAACATAAATGCACTCACATGCGATTGAAATAAGCAGGCATAACATCCTCATCAGCTCATTAGAACCACATGGGAGTGCATTCATCTTTTTATCTGCGTTTTAAATAAAAATTGCTACACTTAGATGGTTGCGCCCTCTGTTTGCTTTCTACTCCTAGTGCAAAGTTTGGAGGATGCACCCGGTCCGTGTTTGTTGAGGAGCTTACAGTCCATCCATTAATGATTGTTGTATATATTGGAATTTTTAAAGGGGCCAGTTCCCACATTTTACACTCAGTTTTGAGTCTTATAAATTATTGTTAATTCCTTGAACTTTTGGAGCACAGTGACTCTTTGAAACTCTATTTGATTGGAGCCTGCCTGTCTCCTACATACAAATCTTATGTAATAATGCTGTCTCTGTACTACAATCAAATGACCTAAACAAGTTTTACCAAAATGTATCAGAGCACAACGGCTGCCATACTACAGACCGGGCAAGCTTGTATATCCACCTAAAGCAGTGGTCTCCAAACGTTGGCCCGGGAGCCAGATGCGGCCCTTTGCTTGCTTTCACCCGGCCCCTGGGGTACTATTTCATCCATTGATACCAACAATGAGGCATAATTACACTAACAATGGTGCCCAATGACACCAACGATGGGGCACAATTCCTCCAACTGACACCAACAATGGGGCACAATTTCTCCCAAAGACACCAACAATGGGGCCCAATGGCACCAATGATGGGGCACAACTCCTCCCATTGACACCAACAATCGGGAATTGTTTTTTCCTACTGACATCGGCAGGGCCGTCTTTAAGGCAGGGCAAAAGGGGCAGCTGCCCTAGGCCCTGCCATTGTTGTGGGGCCCAAAGCAGCTGCCTCACACTTGCCAACTATCCCTTTTTAAATTCCCTTGTCCCTTGAAGTTTTAGTCCTGTGCTGTGTCCCGATATCTCAGTGTGAAGTGCTGCTACTAATGCTGCCCAGCTTTGCCCTATTGTTGTGTACAGATGACTCACCTGCAGACCCTGTGTTTACATGTAAATAACCGTCATTCTAATGTAAATAATGGGAGCATTCATATGTAAATAGCGGTGTCATTCATATGTAAAAAGCTGAGGCCGGCAGAATTCATATGTAAATAAAGGCAGCATTCATATGTATATCATGCCCCTCTGCAGTGAAGAAATCATGTGCTGTAACCTCTAGCAACTAATCAGTGAGCCGTAATGTGTGCTGTAACCCCTAGAAACCAGTCAGCAAGTGGTAATTATATGCTGTAACCTCTGGCAACCAATCACAATCACTGCCTGATCTGATACAGTAAACTGATTTCAAGTCTAGCTGATATTTATTTTGCTCTCCACCTCAGAGCAGATGGAGAGCAAAATTGCATGGGGGCGCCCCCCCCCCAAGAATTTTTTTGCCCAGGGTCCAATCAACATTAAAGACGGCCCTGGACATCGGACACTTTTCTACTCCCAATGGCCACAGTCCGGCCCCCCTAAAGTTTGAAGGACAGTAAACTGTCCCTTTGTTTAGAAAGTTTGGAGACCCCTGACTTAAAGGGTAAAGTCACCATCACAAAAAATCTGTTAGGTGAACTTACATAAAATTTTAACAATCAGTTTTTTGGGGGGGTCTTTTTGCAAGAAAATTACTTAGAACCCCTAAACATTATATATTTTTCGTAAAACAGAGTACCTAGAGAATAAATTGGTGAGTTTTGCACATTTTTATGTCAAACGGTATTTGCACAACGATTTTTCAAACGCAATTTTGTGGGAAAAGAAATTCACTTTTTTTTAATTTTAATGCAAAAAATACACAATACACAAAACCCGATTTTTTCGTAAAATATAAAAGATGATGTTACACCGAGTAAATAGATACCAAAAACATGTCACGCTTTAAAACTGCGTACACGCCCATGCAACAGCGACAAATGGCGTAAATTTTACAATCAATAGGCGACGATTTAAAAGCCTTTACAGGTCACCACTTTAGATTTACAGAGGAGGTCGGGTGCTAGAATTTCTGCCTATGATCTGACGTTCGCTGTAATACCTCACGTGTGGGACGATCGCTGTATCCACACCTGCGGGACCGATGTGTGCATTGGCTTTTGTGTGCAAGGACGGGGGGGGGGGGGGGGGGGGGGGACTAGGGCACTTTATTTTATTTTTTTGTTATTATTTATATTCAATTATTTTTTTTTGTTTTGTTTACACTGCTTTTTTATCACTTTTATTGCTGTCACAAGGTATGTAAACAGCAATAGGCATGTGACAGGTACTATTTATGGAAGAATATGGGGTCTACAAGACTCCAAATCCCTCCTCGGCACTTAAAAGTATTCAAAATATCAAGATCTGTGTTTTTGAGTCTTTAAAAATGGCGCCGTTTTCATCCGGGGTAACCCGGACGTGACATCAGGTCATCGCTTCCAGGTTACCACAGCCGAGAGCCGATCCAGGCCGATACGTGACTGGTCGGCAAGTGTTTACTTTGTAGGATTTGCACCAAGGTAATTTTGATCTTCCCACCTGTCCGCTCCGGTTTAGTCAGGATTGGAGATCCGCCATCTTTGTTCTGGCAAAGCTGTACAATATACTCGAACGTTAGCATGATGTTGATGCAGCTCTGATCTCTGGGAAACAACTACAAGAAAGAAAGCTTGTCAAAGTCTGCAAAAGAAAGACACATTTTATCATGGAGTGCAATTAAAAGTACTGTACATGTTGTAGATGGGAAGGTATTACTCTGTATATGGAATGACCCAAACATTACCATGTAAATCAGGGGTAGGCAACCTTAAGACCCCTTTCACACTGAGGCATTTTTCAAGCGCTAAAGGGCTAAATAATAGCGCCTGTAAAGCGCCTGAAAAACGCCTACCCCCCCGCCACCCCAATGTGAAAGCCCGAGTGCTTTCACACTGGGGCGTTGCGCTGGCAGGACGTTAAAAAAAGTCCCGCAAGCAGCATCTTTGGAGCGGTGTGTATACACCGCTCATAAACCGCCCCTGTCCATTGAAATAAATGGCCACCGCTGCCAAATCGCCTGCAAAGCGCTTTGGCAGCGGTGCTACACGGGCTTATTTAACCCTTTCTTTGGCCGCTAGCAGGGGTTAAAAGCGCCCCGGTAGCAGCCCAATAGTGCAGATAAAAGTACGGTAAAGTGTCGTTAAAACTAGCGGCGCTTTACCGCTAACGCTGCCTGTGGCTCAGTGTGAAAGGGCTCTAAAGAGGTGGAGATCTACCTGAACAAAATGGGAGAAGTCAAAGATCACCGGGGACCGTGTCTCCCAGTTTCGCCTCCTCACACCTGATTTAAACCTCTAATTGCCGTACTACTGTGTCGCAATTGCCAGCGTTGCACTGCAATCATGAATTTAAAGTTATTGTTGTTTAAAAAAAAAAAAAAAAAGTTACAAACGTGTCATATTTACCTGGTCTGTGCAAGGATTTTGCAGAGCGGCCCCGATCCTCCTTTTCTGAAGTTCCCCGCGGGCGCTCCTGGCCCCTCCTCTTCATCAGGTGTCCCCACAGAGAGCTGCTTTCCCTGGGGGGGCACCCGTGCGGGCGCGCTCCCGAGTCCTGTTGCGGAGTCCATTGACACAGACAGCAGGACTCGGCCCCCGTGTCACTGGATTTGATTGACAGCAGTGGGAGCCAATGGCTCCTGCTGCTATCAATCTGTCCCATGAGGACCCGAGATAGCGGCTGGAGCTGCTGGGCTCATTCTCATCGCTGGAAAGATCGGGTTCAGGTAAGAAAAAGGGGGAGGCTCTGGGGGGGCTGTTGCAGCACAGAAGGTTTTTCCACCTTAAAGCGGTTGTATACCCGCAAACGAAAAAAACACAACCTGTAAGGCAAAGGCATAATGAGCTAGTATGCACCACATATTAGCTCATTATGAAATACTTACCTTACAAAGAAACCCCCGCATCGCATCCTGGTCAATGCCGAGGGAGCTGACATTTTCCCCACTGAGTTACTTCCGGATTCGCAGCTCCCGCGCTGTGAGTGGCCAGAGCCGTAATGACGTCACTCCAGCGCATGCGCACGGGAGTCCTCCGTTCCGGCGCAATACGCCAGACCTTCACTGTGCCAGGGTGAATATCTCCTAAACCGTGTAGGTAGGAAGCGAAGGGAAATCTCAAAAATGGGACACAGATGTAAAAAATAAATAAAAATTTGACGGGTTATAACCCTCCCTTGCTCTATCCAAAATGGAAAAAAAAATTGCCTATAGTTCTACTTTTAAAGGAGAAGTCCAGCCTGAGCTCGTTTGGCTGGACTTCTCCTCTGGGTCACAGGAGTGAAATTCGTTTTGCACTCCTGTGACCCGTTTTCAGCAGAGAGCGGTCTGAAGTCCGCTCTCTGCTGACGTCACTGGAATCAGTCCAGGCACCGAGTCATCCCGACAATAAAGTCTGGATCTGCTAGGTGCCTGGACTGACACCAGTCTGAGCCTCTCAGTGAGCCGCTGAGAGCCAGAGATGGCCGCTCCGCCCCCTCCACGGCTCAGCGCTCCAGTGAGCGTGGAGGAGCAGACAGGGTAGCTGCTGATTGACAGTCAGCAGCTCTCCACTCGGGGTTCTGTGAGAACCGAGCCATCAGCGATGTTCGATCGCTCGGTTCTCAGTGCAGAAGCGGCGGGGGACAGATGCAGCAACGGATCGATGCTGCATCCACCTAGATAAGTATAAATGGGCAAAAAAACAAACAAAACCCTAATGCCCCGTACACACGATCGGATTTTCCGTCGGAATTCCACTCAAGCTGTCTTGTATACACACTGTCACACCAAATTCCGACCGTCAAGAACGCGGTGACGTACAACACTACGACGAGCCCCGAGAAAAATTAGGTTCAATGCTTCCGAGCATGCGTGTTTTTTTTCTCCATCACAGCTCCACACAGATGATCGGAACATGTTCTCTGTCTAACTCCGTTAGAATTTCCAAAGGAAAAAGTCCGATGGGGCACACACACAGTCGGAATATCCGATGAAAAAATTCCGCCTGACTTTTTTTATCGGAAATTCCGACCGTGTGTACAAGGTGGTGACGTACAACACTACGACGAGCCGAGAAAAAGGAAGTTCAATGCTTTCGAGCATGCGTCGACTTGATTCTGAGCATGCGTGTTTTTTTTCTCCGTCGGAGGTCCATACAGACGGACGGAATTTCTGCTAAAAAAAAAAAAAAATTTGTCGGAAAAAAAAAAAAAAACTCTTTCAAACTCCGTCGGAATTTCCAAAGGAAAAAGTCCGATGGGGCACACACACGGTCGGAATATCCGATGAACAAAATTCCGTCTGACTTTTTTCATCGGACACTCGTGTGTACAAGGCATTACTTCTCTCTTAAAGCTAAACTCAAACTATTGAATCCTAATAAAAAGAAGCAAAGTGTTCATACAAGATTGGTAGAGGCGAAGGCTATTCCTGCCCAGGTTATTTCTTGGTACTCACTGCTTGTGGAATCTCAGAGTACATAAGGCCATGGAGGTGCTTCCAGCTCTCGGAGGTTCCCATTACGACCCCGCTCTGTGGCTCCACCCAACACTCGGAGACTAGGTGCAGCTCCGTGTCCTGTTCTATGGCTTCCACCTCTGTGTCATTATCCTCATCGGTGGAGAAGCTGAGAAGCCACAGATATGAAGATTGGTTAAAAAAGAGAATAAAATGCAGGGGGCGCAGATGTGCATGCACAGAGACAGACATAGTAAATAGTAACCAACCTGTCCTTGGTGGAGGTGACATAGGGAGGAAAGAGAATGTACTGAATAACACAGCTGTGCTTCTCTATACTGTTCTCTCCTATACAATGGCTCTGCGGAGGAGACAGGAGCGCAGGGTCAGTGTCAGTGCTATCAGTGACGAATGTAACAGACGGGGGGGGGGGGTATGGGACTCACCTGAATGGGGATCTCTAATACCATATTAATAATTCCTTCTCCGCTGGAGGCAAAATGGAACCCTTCTGATAGCCTTATCCTGCAGAGACAAGTACAACAATGTCAGTTCATGGGAAAGGAGGAGTCACTATGTAGGAGCTACTCCTTGCAGGATTTGGACATCACAGCTTTTCCAGGTTCCCTGGAGACGGCCCACTGAGATACACCCACCAATAGGAAGCAGCCGGAAATCAGGGGGGTAAAGAGGAACAGGCTCAGGCGAATTAAAGAGGAACTGCAGTCTGCTCACAAAATTTGTAATAAAAACATCTTTGCCATTCTGAAGCTTCCCTCCAACCACTTTGCATATTATTTTATATATACTGGGATTCTGTACTTGCCAAATATGCTGAAGAAATCTCCCTCCACCGAGTCTGGCTGCAGCCATTTTAACTGTGGGCAGCTGAAGCTGCTGCCTGTTCACTTCCTGGATTTACACAGCGGCACACCTCCAGCTCTCATTGACCCTCTTAGGACTCATCCCCCCTCCCTTCCTGGCAAACTCTCATGAGAATGAGTGAGAGAGAGAGAGAGAGCTGTGCATGATGTCATAAGCCTAGACTAATGACCAGACAAGAAACAGGAAGTGGGCTGTATAAGGGATTTACTGGCAGAAAAAAAATGTTTTACTATCCAAAGTTTAAACAACAACAAGGGCAGAAGATTTCATAGATGGAAAGATGAAAAAATTACTGAAGTTTTGCTTTAAAGCGGAGGTGCCGCGGAAAAAAAAAATATTAAAAGCCAGCAGCTACAAATACTGCAGCTGCTGACTTTTAATATATGGACACTTACCTGTCCTGGAGTCCAGCGACATCCGCAGCAGAGGACGAGCAATCGCTCGTCACTCTGCTGTCCCCTCTGCCATCCTCGGTGAGGGAACCAGGAAGTGAAGCCTTGCGGCTTCAGTGCCCGGTTTCCTACGGCGCATTCGCGAGTCGCGCTGCGCCGTTCTGACTGGTCCTCCTGTGTTCTGGGAGCCGAGTGTCTCCCAGAACACAACGGGTATTCTGCGGGAAGTGACGTGCTTCCCACAGAATACCCACAGAGAGGACTCCCGGAAGTAGGCAACAGGTATCTTCACCCCCCTCCCCCCTGAAAGGTGTCAATTGTGACACCGGAGGGGGGGAGGGTTCCGATCAGCGGAAGTTCCACTTTAGGGTGGAGCGCCGCTTTAAGTTTACATTGTTTTGTGTTCTTTAACCACTTGACCTGTGGAAGATTTAACCCCCCCTCCCCCCTTCATGTCCAGGCCATGTTTTGCGATTCGGCACTGCGTCACTTTAACTGACAATTGCGCGGTCGTGCGACGTTGTACACAAATTAAATTTGACCTTTTTTCCCCACAAATGGAGCTTTCTTTTGGTGGAATTTGATCCCCACTAGACAGTTTTTTTTTTTTTGCACTATAAACGAAAAAAAAACACAATTTAAAAAAATATATATATATTTTGTTACTTACTGCTACAAAACATATCCAATAAAAAATTGAAAAACAAAATCAAAATTTAGGCCAATATGTATTCTGTTTTTTTTTTTTTTTTTTTACCAAAAATATAAAGAAGTCCCAATAGGTGTATATTGATTGGTTTGCTCAAATGTTATAGCGTCTACAGACTATGAGATATATACTGGAATTTATATTTATTTATTTTATACCAATAATGGTGGCGATCAGTGACTTATACTGCAATATTGCAGCGGTCAATCTGACACACTGTGGGAACCAGTGACACTAATACAGTGCTAAAAATATACACTGTCACTGTACTAATGACACTGGCTGCGAAGGGGTTAAGGGCAATCGAAGTGTTAAATGTGAGCCTAGCTAGTGTTATGTGTGTACTATATGTGGTGCTCTCAATAAGGGATGCAATGGATTTTTTCCCCCCGTTTTGCAGGGAAAGAAAATACATCAAATCCCCGCTGTCAGAAGGGAGCTCTGCCTTGTTTACATAGACAGAGCTCCGTCCAGCAGGCATCGGCAGACATCCATTGGCTGGCACCCATTGAATGGCTTCTGCTGTGACTAATCACTGTAGAAGCAGCGCCCCCTATGCGGACGTGCAGCGCCCCCTATGCGGACGCGCAGCGCCCCCTATGCAGACGTGCAGAATCACAGATATATCTGTGATTCCGCACAGAACGGCCTCCCTGTAGCAGTAAATCTGGGGTTAAATAAAGGGGTTAATCACTTTCCGCCCGCCAACAGTACATTTACTGCTGGCGGGCGGCTCCCTCAGGCACCGGGACCTACCTGTATATCGCAGTTAACTTCCTGTTTTAAAGGCGTGCGCCCCCCCCCCCCCCCCCAACGATCCTTGCTGTGATTGGACACAGCATTAGTTTGTCAGAAGGTTACAGCCAATGATTTTGGCTGTATACCTGCTGATTGGCTATGTCCAACCACAGTCCAGAGATCTGTGCGTTTGCAAACACAACACACAGATTCTGGCTGGATTTCTCCCCTGCTATCAGTTACCTTTCAGAAGTGAAAGCATGGAGAGACCCAGCCAGATCTGTAAGAAAAAGCAGCACACAGGTAATCACTTGATTGCCCTCCTGATCACTCCTGTCACCCAGCCAGTGTCACTAGTACAGTGTATAGTACTATAACTTAGGGTTGCACCGTTTTATTTTTATCTGCGAGTACAAGTACGGATACAAAATGAATGGGCTCAAGGCGCACTGCAAAGAATCGCATGTGATTTGAACAAGAATGAGGTGCGATTCCTGTCCGAATCACATGCGGTTTCCCGCACCACTCCTATGTGAACCCAGGCTGAAGTCACTATGACAAGCCTGGGTTCACACAGGAGTGGTGGGGGAATTTGCATGTGATTTGGACAGGAATTGCACCTCATTCCTAGTGATTCTTTTCAGTGAGATTTAAGCCCATAAGTTTCAGGTATCAGTGTATTTGCATGAGTATTCATGCAAATGTTTAGTATCGGCCTCAGTGGAACCCTACTATCACTGATTGTTGCATTACTGTCACTAGGGACCTCAGTGTCAGTTAGTGTCCCCTCCCAGGCAGTATCAGTTAGCGCCAAATTTCCTGCCACACTATCACAGTCAGACTCGCTGATCACTACTAGTATAGTATCTGTACGGATCCGTATCACGATCAGAACTGTACTAGTGTCCCCAATAGTCTAGTATCCCCAAAAATGCAGTTTGCTTTAGCAGAATACATTTTGTCCTCAATTTATGAAGAAATTCGATTTTTATTGGATGTGATTTATAACAGGAAGTAGAAAAATATTTCTACTCCAATTCCTGATCCAATGCTCTTTCTACTTTCTGATCTAATACCAACAAAAGAAAGCACTATTTGTGTGAAAAAAAAAAATCATTTGGGTACAGTGTTGCGTGACCGTGCAATTGACAGTTAGTGCCAGTTCACACCACATGCAGTCCAGGCCTTTTTTTTTTTTTACCAAAAATGCATGGAAAGTAGGTTATATGGTCTTTAATGGAATAGTTCACACCAGTGCTTGCAGTTCCAGAAAAAAAAAAAAAAAGAAAAAGGAGAACATGGTGCACTTTTCCTGCACAGGACTATACTGGAACGCTGTAAAAAGCATCCAAAACGCCCTGGAACGCACCAAAAACACACTGGAACGCACATGTCCCTATTTAGGGTCAGTTCACACCATAGAAATGCAGTCCGGATACATTCCAGGTGCGCGTTTTTGACACGTTTTTGATGCACTCCAGTGCATTTTTTTCCCCATCCTTTTTTCTGAACTTGAAATAAGAACATGTGTGTTTCAGTGCATTTTCGGTGCGTTCTGGTGCATTTTTGATGCTTTTTACAGCGTTCCAGTACAGTCCAGTGCAGGAAAAATGCAGCATGTTCTACTTTTTTTTCTGAAACTGGAACTGCAAGCACTGGTGTGAACTATGCCATTGGAAACCATAGAACCTACTTTCCATGCGTTTTTGATGAAGAAAAAAAAAAAACACACCGGACTGCATGTGGTGTGAACTGACCCTAAAAAGCATCAAAAGCGACTGGAACACACATGTCCCTATTTAGGTTTGAGGCTGGATTCACACCTATGCATTTTTAGTGCTTTTTGCATTTTGAAGATTTGCACTACAGAACGTGTTTCATAGGAAACCATGTTACGAGTAGTGTAGTGCAAATCTGCAAAAATGCACTACAAATGCATAGGTGTGAATCCAGCCTAAGAAAAAAAGAGGGGGGGGAGGGTAATGCATTGGACTTCATCGAAAACGCACATGCAGAAAAGCATCTGGAACGCATCCGGACTGCGTTTCTATGGTGTGAACTGGCCCTTAATTTAACAGTGTTGAATAGGAAAAATTGCCCTGATTATGAGGGATATAAAACCTTCCAGAGGTAAAGTGGTTAACGGGGGAGGGGCAACAAAAGTTGTGCCACTTGAATGACCCAAATAGGTAATACAGAATCTTAAACAGATTTTATTTGGTTACAAAATGACCGTTTTGAACCCTATGAGAAGCCACAAACATTGCCACATGGGCACATCCTCATAAGGGGTAGACTTACTCTGTAAGAGTGGAGAGGATCTGTGCCATAGCAGTGGTGGGCACTGTGGTCGTCAGACCTGACTGCACAGACCAGATCCACCTCTGATGGTAGAAGTAGCGGGAGAGGGAAGCCAGGGAGGAAGAAGCCGAGCGATTGGTAATGGAGGGCCCCGATACTGAAGTGTGTTGGGTTGGACTCTCCAGGTTCAGAATAAATGGTGTTCTGTAATCCAGAGGTAGCTTGTCATACCTATAGAGGAGGAGAAGAATTGGAGAAAACACCCCATAGGCTTGTTACTCGCAGACATTCTTTTAAAAATTGCACTGCAGTTTTGTCAGTTCCAGCGAATTGTGGAGCCCCTTAAAGTGGAGGTTCACCCAAATTACTGACAATGCTATCCCCTTCTGTGCATTGCATAGATGCGCAAATGACAAAAAAATAAAAATTTTAAGTGCTGTATTTACCTTCTAATTTGTCTTTATTCTGGAACTTCCTGTTTGATACTCCCGCGGGAGTAGGCGTGTACATTCCTTTTCCCCGGCGGCGCACTGTCTCCTGGGAGCCAAGTGTCAGCATTCCCAGGAGTCAGTGCGGATCGCCGATGCGAAATCTCGTGAGATCGTCTCCTCTCCCTCCCCGTACTGACCTGTGTATATTTTTGGTTGCCATCACAACGGGGCGGAACTTCCGCCGCCGCCCATTGTGATGGCAACCTGCTCAGTTTACGGCGCTCCGCCGGGAAAGTTAATGCTTGTGGGCTTCACATGCCCACAAGCAAGATCAAATTGGCGGTACCCTTTTTTTATAACTTTGTTTTTTAATGGAAACCTGACATCGGAGGAGATAAATCACCAGAACAGTGAGTGTAACATTGCGATTATTTTATTGTGTTCATGGTTGAAAAAAAAAAAAAAAGGAACGGCCGCTGAACCTCCCCTTGAAGAGCAGACGATACTAAAATATGTTCACTAGCCACATGAAGTAAAGGCAAGCACCCAGAGCACCATAACCTAAGCAAGGAAGGTTTGACAAGTACAGGGATCAGTGGCAAGTAAGGCAGAGTGCAGGGGTCATTAGTGTGTAAAGAAGAGTGCAGGGGTCATTAGTATGTAAAGCAGAGTGCAGGGGTCATTAGTATGTAAAGAAGAGTGCAGGGATCATTAGTATGTATAGCAGAGTGCAGGGATCATTAGTGTGTAAAGCAGAGTGCAGGGGTCATTAGTATGTAAAGAAGAGTGCAGGGATCATTAGTATGTAAAGCAGAGTGCAGGGGTCATTAGTATGTAAAGCAGAGTGCAGGGGTCATTAGTATGTAAAGCAGAGTGCAGGGGTCATTAGTATGTAAAGCAGAGTGCAGGGGTCATTAGTATGTAAAGCAGAGTGCAGGGGTCATTAGTATGTAAAGCAGAGTGCAGGGGTCATTAGTATGTAAAGCAGAGTGCAGGGGTCATTAGTATGTAAAGACGAGTGTAGGGGTCAGGAGTATGTAATGCAGAGTGCAGGGGACGGTAATATGTAATGCAGAGTGCAGGAGTTAGGTGTAAATAACACAGAGTGCAGAGGTCAGGGGTAAGTTCCGCAAAGTGCAGGGGTCAGAAGCAAATAAAGCAGAGTGCAGGTGACAGTGGCACAGCACAAATTCCTCCCTTTCGTATATAAAAGTTCCCAGATCTTGGATGCAGCCGTGCCCAGTAGAATGAGGGAAGTCCTCCCAGGTCTCTCCTCAGCTACGTCATAGGACACATCAGAGTCAGAGAGGAGCCTAGCACTTCCCTCGGCTCTGCGATGTCTCCTGCTGCTCTGCGATGTCTCCTGCCGCTCTGATCCGAGGTCTACATTTCACTTACATTGTGAAGCGCTTTAGAAACTGACAGGTGTCCCCCAATATTTATATTTAAATTCAGTCCTAACCACAGCAAACAGGTTCAAAACCACTACACATCTTAGTTTTTGTTTTTCTCTTTTACAAATATCAGCCGCTATACATTTTATTTCTTTGTATCTTTCTTCTTTATATAGGACGGTGTTTGACACTCACTTAATGAGAAGCTTTTCCAGGGGTTTGTGCAGCAGAACGAGGCAACAGCGGTCTGAGAAGGCTGGAGGAGGCACTTGCGGAGGAGGCGACTTGGAGGGCGAGCTGATTCCAAAGATCTTCCTTTTGACCCGCGGGGTGCTGTCTTTACTAAGCACTCTGTAAGGGAATCGCAGCTGCAGAATGAGGGCCTTCAGCTCTTCCACCATCTGCAGAGGACAAAGAGGAATCGGTGAGAGGAAAACAAGAAAAAGATTCTCACCGCTACAACTAAACAGTAAACCAGATGTGAGGCCAACAAAGAGGCAGCACTTGTGTAGCCCTTATTATTGTGCACCGGCTTTCTTATTCAGCAACCAATACCTGGTGATCCTTTATGTGTCCTTCCCTTACTGGGGCGCTCTGACCACACTAAGCATGGAAGCAGATGCGTGCTGGCATGGTCAGTTTCTGTCCCTTAGCTTCTTTTTTTTTTTTTTCAATTTCTTTATTCTTTTTTTCTTAATGACAAATATATATCCAGGTAAAGAAAAAACACTTAACATCCACCAAATACTATTTACCATATTTACCCATTGTTATACCCCACCCATGTCCCTTAGATTCTAATCCAAGCCACAGGATGTAGTGCCAACGCTATAGGAGTCTGGCTGACTGGCATGCCCACTCCCTCCCACCTCCTCCATGCACACTAACCAGCTCAACACAACAGGGGTGGGATATTCCATGTAGATTAATGGAGGCTTCATCTCCCTCTTATTCTAAGACACAGGCGTGAGGCTGTGACTGTCAGAAATTCACCCCCACACAATGTTATTGCCAAAAAATTAAACATTTAAAACAGTTTATTGATCTAAATTATTTATTTTTACTCTGTAATCCAAAGGCTGTTTATTTTATTTTTTGTTTTTAGTTTTTTTGAACATGTGACCGGCAGCAGAGGACTAGAAGCTCCTCCTGCTTATGTTTCCCTGCAGACAGGCTGGGAGAGAGCCGGGTCATGTGACAGCTGGAAACCGATTAGGGAAAAAGGTACTTGGATGTTTTTTTCAATAAAATAATTACAGCATATCCATCCACATACAGAAATAAAAAGGGGCAATGTAAACTAAGCAGTGTAGTGTCACTTTAAGAGAAGGAATGCATTTTCTCTTCCATCTAAATGTTGATGGAAGGAACAGTTGCAATCAGAGATCATGATTTACAAAAAATGTGTTCACATATACTTTAAATCGGAGGTCTATAAATACAAATAAATAAAAAAACAATCATGTGACCACTGACAGCCAATCACAGTGGCCACAGCATTGACTGGATCTTACCTGCCCGCCCAGTCTTCAGAACATTTTAACCACTTCAATACCGGACACTTTTACCCCCTTCCTGCCCAGGCCAATTTTCAACTTTCAGCGCGGTCACACTTTGGATGACAAATTGCGCGGTCATGCTACACTGTACCCAAATGAAATTTGTATAATTTTTTTGAGACAGATAGAGCTTGCTTTTGGTGGCATTTAATCACTACTTTTGCGAAACAGAAAAAAAGAAAAATTTTGAAGAAAAAAAAAACTTTTCTTGATTTCTGTTTTGCAAATTAGTAATTCTTCTTCTTCCCTGATGGGCACTGAGAAGGATGCGCTGATGGGTAATCACCAGGCTGCACTGGTGGGCACCTACGAGCCTACGCTGATGGGCAATCACGAGCCTACGCTGATGGGCACTGATATATTGCACCGATATGCTGCACTGATGGGCACTAATTGCCACTGATGGGGCTGCACTGATAATCAAGGCACTGATAATCGGTGTCCTAATTATAAGTGTAAATGTGCCCTGTCACAGGAAAGACGGTCATCGGCGTTATCTTTCCTCAGACAGTGCTGAGGAAAGGAAATGCCGATAGCCGGAATTTGTTAACATGTGATCAACTGTGATTGGACACAGCTGATCACATGGTAAAGAGCCAACGTCATTGGCTCTTTACCCTGATTAGTGATGCGCTGTGTCTACGGGGCACCGCTCACCACCAGTTGGCGCTCATGCGCGGCAAGAATGGGAGGACGCCGTATGAAGTCCTCCCATAACAAGGGCAGTTAAAGGGACGCTGGGGCAGGCAGGAAAGGGTTAAACGATGTGCAGCAATGACTACTAACCTTTTTGGGGGATTTACCTTATTTCTGCAATTTGCTGGAGTCCCCAGAGGAAATCCCAGCCGGAGGACCATGCACGGGGCTTTCCAGATTATCCGCACCACACAGAAGGAAGAAGGTGTCTGACCGGCGTCACTGACAAAGCCAAACAGGGGATACAATAAGGAAAGAAAAATACGGCACTGATTGCATGGCAGAAGATAGTCATTGGCTGACATCATTACCTCAACATTAACTTGACATAGGAGTAACCCTCCACCAGTACAAAGCTGCTCCAGTCCCGCAGGAGAGAGGTGAGGGCCGTGTGGGAGATGCGGCACTGAACCGTGCTATAGCGCCCGTTGTTCCCTGGGGTATGGAGGTGCTTCGGGAGAGGCCTGGAGGGAATCACAAGAGAGGTCACTGAACCAGAATCATCTACACACAGCACTGAAAGACTGACTCATGACAAACACTGGATTATTCGGAGAGGGATCATGGCATTCTCGGAGAGAGGAGCTTTAAAGTAACTTTACATACATGTCATGCTCCAAAAGCAGCACGATGCGGTGAACATGAAGCCAGCGTTGCCACACATTGGCATCCATAGAAAGGATCGGTTTCCAGTAGGAGGCAAACTGGGAGTGGCTGGAGTCCGAGTCACTGTGCTGCAGGGACAATACCTGCGGAGGAGGGGACAAAAATGGAGTCACATACGTCATCTTACAGGAAGCTTCAGTTGCTTACATCTCTGGATATAATAATTTATAGCTTGACATGTAGATTTAACTGAAGGCAAACTCTGCTTATGTATTTATACAATGTATCAATTGTTCAGGCTGGTGACAGCTTTATTTTAGGGCTCGTTTACACTTGCTTCCACTTTAACACACCTATCGCTTCAACTTGCTTTTTTTATGTGTTTTTGATGCTTCTGTGATGTTATTTTGAAGCTTTAATAAAGCTTGCAAATGCCATGTGTGTGTTGATTTTCTATTTATTTTAAAAGAGCCCAGCTCTGCTCTTCCACCACTCAGTAGTAACCCCCGGCTCTGCTCATCCACCACTCAGTAGTAACCCCCGGCTCTGCTCATCCACCACTCAGTAGTAACCCCCGGCTCTGCTCATCCACCACTCAGTAGTAACCCCCGGCTCTGCTCATCCACCACTCAGTAGTAACCCCCGGCTCTGCTCATCCACCACTCAGTAGTAACCCCCAGCTCTGCTCATCCACCACTCAGTAGTAACCCCCAGCTCTGCTCATCCACCACTCAGTAGTAACCCCCAGCTCTGCTCATCCACCACTCAGTAGTAACCGCCAGCTCTGCTTATCCACCACTCAGTAGTAACCCCCAGCTCTACTGATTCCCCCCGCTCAGTAGTAACCCCCAGCTCTGCTCATCCACCACTCGGTGGTAAACCCCAGCTCTGCTCATCCACCACTCAGTAGTAACCCCCAGCTCTACTGACTTCCCCCGCTCAGTAGTAACCGCCAGCTCTGCTCATCCACCACTCAGTAGTAACCCCCAGCTCTACTCATCCACCACTCAGTAGTAACCCGCAGCTCTATTGATTCCCCCCGCTCAGTAGTAACCACAAGCTCCACTGATTCCCCCCACTCAGTAGTAACCCCCCACTCTACTGATTCCCCCCGCTCAGTAGTAACCACCAGCTCTGCTCATCCACCACTCAGTAGTAACCCTGATCCCCCCACTCAGTAGTAACCTCCAGCACTGATGATCCCCCACTCAGCAGTAACCACAAGCTCTGCTAATCCCCCGCTCAGTAGTAACCTCCAGCACTGATGATCCCCCACTCAGTAGTAACCGCCAGCTCTGCTCATCTACCACTCAGTAGTAACCCTGATCCCCCCACTCAGTAGTAACCTCCAGCACTGATGATCCCAAGCTCAGCAGTAACCACAAGCTCTGCTGATCCACCACTCAGTACTAACTCCCAGCTCTGCTAATCCTTTACTCTGTAGTGTGACAACCCCAACCAGGACAGGGGCTTTTGGAGGGAACTAGGGGCTAGCCTTCTACCCACCGATTATGGCCCATGGAGGAGACAGGGGATCTTGTCTGCTTCTCCTGGTCAGAGCAAGGAGACGAGCTCAGTTCAGCCTTAACATTTATTTTTCCAAACTGGCCTCAACATTTTGTCTGTGTACGATGCTTGGGGTAAAAAGGCTGGCTCGCTCTAGGTTTGCTGGAAGGGTTTCGTGGGCAGGAGGCACTGCATGGCGGAAGCACCCTGGAGTGATGGAAAGCTTTTTGTCACAAGTAGTAACCCCCAGCTCTGCTAATTCCCCACGCTCCAATCCTGCTATAGTGTTCTCATGTTGCACACGACAGGCGTCGTCTGCCAGTTTGCTCAGCTCCAGTCTGGACCCTGCTCAGCTTCCTGCTGCTCCAAGCTGTACACCAGATGTGACTTCTGCGCCAAGAATATATATACAAGAACTGGAAGTGACTGCTAACGACATCTTTCCGGGTCACTTTTTGGTTTCTCAGTGCATCCTGGGATATTTAATACCTGCAATGCCTTCAGAACAAAGGCATGTATAAAAACCTCTCAAAAGCTGCAGGTGCTGCTAGCGAGGGTTGTCATAGACCATTATGGAGGCTTTGGAAATGCATTGAAGCGTCAAGAAAGTGAAGTGGGGGGATATTTTTGATGCAAAACGCAACATGCGAACAGGACTGTAAGGTAACCATTTAGTAACAGAAGCTTTGATTGGCATTCAGAGTGCTTTAGAAAAATGTGTCCAATGCCACATCTTGAAGTGTAAGCAAACCCTTAAACATTCTGCCGTTTTATCGCTGACACAGGAAAACTTACTGGAGTGGTGGATCCAGGAGGGATGTAGAACAGGGGGACTCCATTCTTGGTGCTTTCTGGGATTTTAAAATGTTCTGGAACACTATCAAACGATTTCAAGTGCACCAACATCTGATCTGTCTGGCTGATACTGGAAGTTAAGAACAATCATCAATTAACGTGTATCCCCCCCCCCCAGTTTGTTTTTACAAAATATAATTCATGTCTACCCCTAACAGCATACAATGAACTCGACCCCATGTCACTGAAATTGCCAGACGGCATTTAACTCATTGGGACAAAGACACAAAACAACAATAGTCCAAAAATACCGTTCATTTTAGGAAAAGGTAAATTGTTGTTTTTTTATTCATGTAATTTCTCTCATAAAAAAAGAGAGCTTAAAAGGAGAATTCCATCCTGAGCTTTTTCGGTTGGGCTTCTCCTCTGGGTCACAGGAGTGCAATTCGTTTTGCACTCCTGTGACCCGTTTTCAGTGGAAAGAGATCTGAAGTCCGCTCTCCGCTGACGTCACTGCCATCAGTCAGGGCAGCGCGTCATCACGACTTAGAAAGTCGGGATCCGCCAGCTGACCTGATTGATGGCAGTCTCAGCGAGCCGCTGAGACGCTGGGACAGACTCTCCCCGCCCCTCCACGGCTCAGCGCTCCAATGAGCGTGGAGAAGCAGAGAGGAAAGAGGCTGACTGACAGTCAGCCTCTTTCCTCCCGGGGATCTGCGAGAACCGAGCCAGCGGCGACGTTTGGTGGCTCGGTTCTCAGTGCACAGACGGCGGCGGGGGACGGTCTGATGCTCCATCCACCGAGGGAAGTGTAAATATGGGAAAAACTCAAAACCCATACTTCTCTTTTAATGATACTGGAGTAGAAGGTACCGGTAATTTTGTAATATGTAATATATAAAAGTTATTTAGAAGAATTTAAGAACATAGATTAAATAGGACTGTATTGGAGGTTGGAGGAGAGGGACTTTTGGGACTCCTGTCATATATGTCTGTTTATGGGCCCTTGCACCCCTACCTATGAGGGAGTATTCCAATGTAATATGTTAAAATAAACTGTTGTTGTACCATGATATGATTACCATATATACTCAAGTATAAGCTGACCTGAATATAAGCAGAGGCACCTAATTCTACTACAAACAACTGGGAAAACGTATTGACTCGAGTATAAGCCTAGGGTGGGAAATGCATCAGCTACTGTAAATGGAAAAGAGGGTCAACAATGCCCATCTGCAGCCTCACGGTGCCCATCTGCAGCCTCATGTACCTTTGATCCGCTGTGTCAGTCTTAACTGTTCCGCGCCATCCACGGTAGCAAAGCCCCGCCTCCTCCTCTTCCTCATCCGTGATAGACGGAACACCGATTCAGTTTCCCAGCATACAGTTCAGTGTTCCGTCTATCAGGGACGAGGAGGCGGGGCTTTGTTACAGTGGACAGCACGAAACAGTTAAGACTGACACAGCGAGAGACCCTCACTCGAGTATAAGCAGGGGGGGGGGGCTTTTCAGCATAAAAAATGTGCTGAAAAAGGTCGGCTTATACTCGAGTATATACTCTATAGATGGCTTTTATTGAAAGTCTGTATTGATAGCTCCTGATGAAGAGGACTTTGTTCAAGAAACTCGTTGAGCTGTAAAGACCACTATGCACAATCATTGCAGTATTAAGATCGACTGGTTTTATAAAAGTGTATTTTATTAGTCTGTTTTAAATATGGACCATATATTGTCTAATTTTAGCAAAAAATGTGCTGTGCCTTGAAAGTCCCCCGCCTATACTATCAATATAGTTTTGATGCATCCTATTTTGAGTTGTCCAGTTATAGATGGATTTCTGTAATTGAGTAATGACCTTTCTTGCTAACCTGCCAAGTCTCTTTATCTCACGTACAGCTGAAATTTGCTAATTTAGTCTATTAGATGAAGAATGCTGACCACACCACATGAGAATATTTCTAGGGGAAACAGTTTATGGACCATAAAGTCACTGCTATAAAATGGATGAACCAGTTCCCATGGCCTGTCGAATCACATGACAAGTGGCACCGGTGTGAACCAAGGCTTAAAAGGACAAGTTCACCTTTCCTAACATGTTACCCCTCTATTCAGGATGTAACAGGTAACATGTTACATGTTACAAACAGATCTTCTCCCAATACACCACCAACACCCCCCGCTAGCAGTTACAATTTTTTATTTAAAGCCGCGGCCAAGCAGGGTCCCCTGTGAATGGAAAATTACAAGTTCAGACAGCCTTTGTGGCTATCGGCTTGTAGTGAATGAACTGTGGAGCGATGTGGTAGTTTATTGAATCTTCCTGTCAGATTGTATCGAGCACACAGATACACTGGCAGGGCTGCAGGAGACGTGCATGGCACCAGCATGCAATGCTTTAGAGCACGGGTCTCCAAACTTTCTAAACAAAAGGGACAGTTTACTGTCCTTCAGACTTTAGGGGGGCCGAACTGTGGCCATTTGGAGTAGAAAAGGTCCCGAAGACAGTGGGGAAAAAACAAACAGTGCACCATCGATGGGACCAGTGGGAGCAATCGTGCCCCATCGATGGGGCCAGTGGGAGCAATCGTGCCCCATCGATGGGGCCAGTGGGAGCAATCGTGCCCCATCGATGGGGCCAGTGGGAGCAATCGTGCACCATCGATGGGGCCAGTGGGAGCAATCGTGCCCCATCGATGGGGCCAGTGGGAGCAATCGTGCCCCTTCATTCGTGTTAGTGGAGGGGGGGTGGGGGTAATTATGCCCCTTTGTTGGTATCAGTGAATGGAACAGTGCCCCAAGGGCCAGATAAAAACAAGCAAAGGGCTGCATGTGGCCCAAGGGCTGCAGTTTGGAGACCACTGCTTTAGAGCAAGGGTGTCAAACTGGCAGCCCCTCCAGCTGTTGCGGAACTACATATTCCATCATGCCTCCGCCTGTGGGAGTCATGCTTCTAACTCCCAGCCTTGAAATGCCTCATGGGACTTGTAGTTCCACAACAGCTGGCGGGCCACCACTTTGACACCTGTGCTTTAGAGGCTCCAGAAACAAAAAAAATAAATAAAAGTCTTTTTTTTTACCTGAGCAATAATAATGTGCATTTATTTTATTATTTTTAAAAGGCGAACTTATCCTAAGAGCAAACCTACAGAACCTATCTTGTTTGTAACCCGAGGACTGCCTGTATTTATCCTGAAGTTTATTTCAAAGACAAATTCTTTATAAAAGCAAATAATTTGGGTATATGTTTTTCTCTGCTCATTGAGGCTTGAAGAAACCAATAAATCATGTCTGCGGGCTCAAGAGTCTAAAATAACTGGGTAATTGAGTTTGCACGTATTGCAATAAGACTCCCATAGATTGGTGGTCAGTGGGAGGACTCAGTGGGAGGACTCCTTACACTAGTAGTCAGTGGGAGGAGGAGGACTCCTTACACTAGTAGTCAGTGGGAGGAGGAGGACTCCTTACACTAGTAGTCAGTGGGAGGAGGAGGACTCCTTACACTAGTAGTCAGTGGGAGGAGGAGGACTCCTTACACTAGTAGTCAGTGGGAGGAGAAGGACTCCTCCTTACACTAGTAGTCAGTGGGAGGAGAAGGACTCCTCCTTACACTAGTAGTCAGTGGGAGAAGGAGGACTCCTTACACTAGTAGTCAGTGGGAGAAGGAGGACTCCTTACACTAGTAGTCAGTGGGAGAAGGAGGACTCCTTACACTAGTAGTCAGTGGGAGAGGGAGGACTCCTTACACTAGTAGTCAGTGGGAGGGGGAGGACTCCTTACACTAGTAGTCAGTGGGAGGGGGAGGACTCCTTACACTAGTAGTCAGTGGGAGGGGGAGGACTCCTTACACTAGTAGTCAGTGGGAGAAGGAGGACTCCTTACACTAGTAGTCAGTGGGAGAAGGAGGACTCCTTACACTAGTAGTCAGTGGGAGTGGGAGGACTCCTTACACTAGTAGTCAGTGGGAGGACTCCTTACACTAGTAGTCAGTGGGAGGACTCCTTACACTAGTAGTCAGTGGGAGGACTCCTTACACTAGTAGTCAGTGGGAGGACTCCTTACACTAGTAGTCAGTGGGAGGACTCCTTACACTAGTAGTCAGTGGGAGGACTCCTTACACTAGTAGTCAGTGGGAGGACTCCTTACACTAGTAGTCAGTGGGAGGACTCCTTACACTAGTAGTCAGTGGGAGGACTCCTTACACTAGTAGTCAGTGGGAGGACTCCTTACACTAGTAGTCAGTGGGAGGACTCCTTACACTAGTAGTCAGTGGGAGGACTCCTTACACTAGTAGTCAGTGGGAGGACTCCTTACACTAGTAGTCAGTGGGAGGACTCCTTACACTAGTAGTCAGTGGGAGGACTCCTTACACTAGTAGTCAGTGGGAGGACTCCTTACACTAGTAGTCAGTGGGAGGACTCCTTACACTAGTAGTCAGTGGGAGGACTCCTTACACTAGTAGTCAGTGGGAATAATAATACATCGTTGGTCAGAATGTCCCCTTACAGATACAGATAACTAAAAAGATAACTGGTGATTAATGGTGAAAATGTATCTAAAAGTCAGAAATTGCTCACTGCTCAGCGAACCCCCAGCAACCCTGGAGGGACCCGGACTGAGAAAGGCTGCATTACATAGCAATCCATTGAGCATACAGCATAGTGTGAATGTTGGTGGAGTTCAGGAAATTGGTCAGATGCAACAGGTGATGCATCAGGGAAAATTTGCAATCTTAGCAAGTCTTATAAATCGTCTAATCATTGCAAGTAGACCAATAACAATAAGGCGCCGTACCTCTGTAAAGTGTTCCAGAATCGCCGGATCACGCTGGTTCTGTACATGCTGGTGATGGGCTTCTTCAGTGTGCAGCTAATATCATGCAGAATGTCGTAGCTCCCTTCCATGACTACCTCTACCCTAGTGCTCCGCTTGGAGGGGTCCAGGGGCCAGGGGGCCATTGCCAGGTACTCAACACGCATGTTGTGCTTCCAGAGTAGAACCAGTTTTACCTCCAACAAAGCTGTAATAACAATTATAATAAATTATCTATGGAGACCTAGGTTCGGGAGGAATCACTAAGGGGTGCATTTTTACAGCAGCGGTCTGGCATTATCCGGGCCATACTCATGCTTCATTCAACCAAGAGGACATACTGTAAAGTGCAGGCCATTATGGAACTGCCAAGTATGGCGGAATCGCCACTGCACCCTGCATTCACATACTGTGATTTAGAGAGGGGGGCTAACATTCTCAGTGAGGATCACCAACAACCAGGAGAAGAGGTAAAGAGAAAGCATAAAATAAATAACTTAATAAAAAAAGAGAAAAACTACACATGGGAGCCCTCCAGTTGGGACACGGGGTATAAAATTATTTATACATCAATGGAACAAGAACAGTCCTTGTGAAATCACCTTTGGCAATGCGGATTTCCCGGATGCTGTATCCTTCCCTGAGCCGCACAGAGACAACACTGATGATTCCCGCATGCACTTCCTTCTCTGCGTGCTTCCTCCGACGTGTGGCAAGTGCTGGGTTACTGCTGGCTGATACCAAGTGTTCGTTGAACAATTTGTGCTGCGATCCTGTCCAATAAAAAATAAATAAACAACATTTACTAAATATAATTATATATCTATGTAAAATGTGGGCCAACTCAATATTGAGCCCTACAGACTAATGCCTTGTACACACGATTGGAATTTCCAATGGAAAAAGTCTGACCATGTGTATGCCCCATCGGACTTTTTCCATCGGACTTTTTCCATCGGAAATTCCGATGAATTCCGTCGGAGTTTAGATAGAGAACATGTTCTCTTTTACTCCAATGGAATTCCGTCGGAATTCCGATGTGATTTTGGCCGGGCAAAAGTCCGACCGTGTGTTCGGGGCATAAGACTGGGATGCCATTAAAATTCATGTGCATGTAAAGGCAGGCGTCCCAATACTTTTAGTAATATATATATATATATACATATACATATATACACACACACACACACACACACACACACACACACACACATACATACACAGCGAGTAAGTATTAAACTTGTCACCATTTTTCTGGGTAAAAATATTTCTAATAGTGCTATTGACATGAAATCCCCACATGTCGGTAACAACCCATACAATCCATACATACAAAGACACCAAAACAAATACATTCAGAAATAAAGTTGTGTAATAAAATGGAAGGACACAGGGAAAAAGTATTGAACCTGCTAACTGAAATCTATTTAATATTTGGTACAAAATCCTGCGTTGGTAATGACGGCTTCAAGACGCCTCCTGTATGGAGAAACTAGTCGCATGCGTTGCTCAGGTGTGATTTTGGCCCATTCTTCCACACAAACAGTCTTCATATCTCGAAGGTTCCACTTCTATGAACTCTGATCTTTAGTTCTTTCCATAGATTTTCTATTGGATTCAAGTCAGGTGATTGGCTGGGCCATTCTAGCAGCTTTATTTTCTTTTAAAACCAATGGAGAGTTTCCTTGGCTTTGTGTTTGGGATCATTGTCCTTCTGAAATGTCCTCCCTCGTTTCATCTTCATCATCCTTGTAGATAGCAGCAGAATTTTTTTTAAGAATGTCTTAGCACATTTTTCCATTCATCTTTCCTTCAATGATATGAAGTTTACCAGTACTGTATGCTGAAAAACAGCCCCGCCCATGCCATGATGTTCCCGCCTCCAAACCTCAGTTGGTATGGGGGTGGTTTTGGGGTGATGTGACCTCCAAACATGGTGTGTATTATGGTATCCAAAGACTTCAGTTTTGGTCTCATCTGACCAGACTATATTCTCCCCGTATTTCACAGGCTTGTCTAAATGTTGTGCAGCAAACTTTAAACGAGCTTCAACATGCTTTTTCTTCAGCAATGGAGTCTTGCATGGTGAGCGTGCATGGTGAGCGTGCATACAGGCCATGGCGGGTGAGTGCATTACTTATTTTTTCTTTGAAAAAATTGTACCTGATAATTCCAGGTCTTTCTGAAACTCTCCACAAGTGGTCCTTGGCTCTTGGACAACTCTTCTGATAATTCTTTTCCCTCCTCTGTCAGAAATCTTGCGAGGAGCACCTGGTCATGACCGGTTTAATGTTCTTTCCACTTCCGGATTATGGCCCCAACAGTGCTCACTGGAGCATTCAGAAGTTTAGAAATGCATCTGTAACCAATGCCATCAGTATGTTTTGCAACAATAAGGTTGCAAAGGTCTTGCAGCCTTGTACTTTTCAACAGAAAGCTGTAGGACTTGTCTGCAAGGAGCCTGACATTGCACCCACAATCCACTGATCACGGGTACTTTGCAGGTTCCATGGGGGGAAAAAAAAAATCATAAATTTAATTTTTTTCCTGCAAAAAATATGCAGGGAAGACACAATATAAGCACATTAAACTTCAATGTAAAAAAAAGTCTCTCACCGCAGTAATACTCTGGATTCAGAGCTTCGCCAGTGCGCATAAAAGAATAGAGCAAGAATGCCTTGTGATAGACGTTCATGTCCCTCTGTCCGGTCTCTAGTTCAGGACAAGAGGAGAGGTAGGATCCTAAGGTGGCCATGGCGATGAACTTCATCAGCTCTACGTTCGGGACATAGCCAAAGCTGCAGTCGTAAGAATACACCCCTCCAACCTGCAATAAGATTAGAGAAATGATAAAGTAACACAGACCACAAGAAGCGAGAGCCAACTAAAGGGATTACATTTTACCTGAACAAAGGAGCAAGCGATGGTGCCGCTGCGCAGCTGGTTCAGCAACGTTTCGCACACCGCGATATCTGGGACGCTGGTGACGCCGTCTGTGATTACAATGATGCCTGCGCAATTTACAGAAAGATAAAAAAATCAGGTTTCCTGATTGAAAACAATCTACATCTAAAATCTTACATAAAGTCACCGAAGAAAATAAAAAAACTGGCTCACCTGCACTGGAGTTGGCCGGCAGTAGCTGCAAGGCCAGGACACCCTGCCGGATCATACTAACCAGCCCAATATCCGCCGTCACCATGGAAACACCCATCTTTCTGCCTGGCTGTTGGTTTGCATATTGAGGTAGGCAGTCCTGGTGAGACAAACAATCCAACTGTCACTTCCCTGAACTTCTATAATTAGCAGCAAAGTCCTCTTAACCCCTTGAAACCGACATTATGCAGAAATGCGGCCATACATCCGTGCATCGGTCTTTGTGCTGGGAGCACGGCGCACAGCACGCTCCCAGCACAGAGAACGGGGTCTCAGCGGGAGCCCCGGGTCCCATACTAACAATCGGGAGCCGGGTCACCTGATCTCTGCGCTAGCCTCAGATAGGCCCGCCCCTGGGTTCCTCCCGCTCTCTGTGAAAGGAGGAGAGAGATACATTGCAGAGATAGAGAAACACACAACTGTGTAAAAAAAATATATATATATATATATATATATACATATATACATACATACATATATATATATATATATATATATATATATATATTTTGGACAGGATTTTTTTTTAAAAACAAAACATTTTTTTAAATTATTATCAGTGGCATTTAGTGTCCGTGTGTTTTAGGTAGAATAAAAAAATTAAATAAAAAAATAAAAATGTGCACCATTGTTTCTGGGCTGTACTACGGGTACAAACAATTAACATACACATATGTGATATCGATGTGATCATCAGGAGCAGGAGAATTTATTTTGGGTTGTTCTTTGGTGGTAGCTTATGGTAGTAACAAGAAATATATAGTTAAAAATGATTTATTTTTACTATTTTCCTTTGATAATCTCTGAGTTTTTCACAAGTCCAGGATATTTTCTACCTAGGATTTCCAGCCATGGACTGTCGGGGTTCAGGGGCTACGTTTGTGGTTTCCACTACCCAGAGTCTTCAGACAAGCCGAGCCTACTTGCCGTTGGAATTTCATATGACTGAATGATCTGCCGTCGCTGACAGGTAGATCCACCTGTTCCGGAAAGCTGTATTCAGTCTCTTCTTACCCATTTGAAAAAAAGTTCCATGTGATGATCTACGCGGTTACACGTTTATTATCACCGGCATTTTTCATTTTATGTTGATGGACAAATGACATTCATGTTTTTTGCTTCTTTCTTTGTTATGTGGACTTTAAGCACATTTACATATATTTTTTATTGTGCAAACCCAGTGGGGTACACTTTACTTCCTATATAACCTAGCACTACATTTTTCTTCTCACTCACTTTTCAGATTTTAGTCACATTCTTGTGTAGCTGCTTATTTTACACATTTTTTGATTTCAGACCAGCGCACTATTTCCTTTTTTCCACATTTCCTTTGATAATAATAAAAAAAATCAAAAAAAATCAGGAGATATCCATTACCATTTACCACCAAATGAAAGTCCAGTTTGTCTTGAAAAGAACAAGATATAATCCACCTCGATACACAAAGTAGTAGTGATGATGTACGGTTTTACCAACACATGTCAAAGTTGCAAAATTGTGCTTAGGCGTTAACATTTGTTTTACCCTTAGACGCGAGGTGAGTCTACATTCGGGGGCCATGCGCGTGCGCGCATGCACCCACACTGATTTTAAATTGGGAGCAGAGGCTGTGTCCATGCAACCGCTGTGTCCCAACTGACATGAATGGGACTGCCTGTGTATATTCAGGGGGCAGAAAGCTGGATTTCCTAAATCTCTGACAAAACTGATTTGTAATCCGGTCCACTGCTGACACACAACTAAAAGATTTTCTAAACTGAGGAGAACATTAATAAATGGGTCAGTTTGTTTTATATCTCCTACTTTCTTAATAAAAAGGACTGCCACTTCGCCCTTTCAGTTATCCTACCCATCCATACTCACCTTGCCTGCTGATCTATTGCAGCCAGGTGTCTAAACTCTGTGTAAGCTTTATGTCAGAGCTTACAGGGAGTGGATGATTTTCTCCCCTTCGCCACAGGACAGTGCTTGGGCCAGGCTATTGACCACTCAGGAATGAGTACTGCATCCTAGGACAGTGGTTCTCAACTCCAGTCCTCAGGACCCACTAACAGGCCAGATTTTAAGTATTACCTTGGTGAGATGTAGACTAGAATACTGCAATCCCTGAGCAGCAAATTATATCACCTGTGATGCATTTCAGTTATCTTGCAAACCTGGCCTGTGTTGGTGGGCCCTGAGGACTGGAGTTGAGAACCACTGTCCTAGGAGAAAGGTGAGAAGGTCTCAAGCCCCCCAGCACTCAGAAACACCTAGTATTTCCCCCGGGACTCTGACAGATCAATTGACTGGCGGGGGAAGCCAGAGAAGATATTGTACCAGTGGGTAATGGGAGGTTGTTTTAATGAGAGCCAGCCGACTTTACCCATTCACGGAACGTCCTTTTAAACTTAAAGCCGAGTTCCACCCACTTTTACAAGACCACCCCCCACCCCTCGTTTTTGAATATCTATTTTTTTTTTTCTTACAATTTTAGAAGTACATAGTGTACTTCCACCCTAGCCCAGCCGCCGCGCAGTACATCACGTCCTCTTCTGCTGGGAGCCCTTCTCTTTCTCCCCCGCCGCCTTCTGGGACCTGTGTGCAGGGATGGACTGGCCATAGGGACTACCGGGAGTTTCCCGGTGGGCCGATGGCTCAGTGGGCCGTTTAAAAAAAAGAAAAATGAAAAAAAAAATATTTTTTTTACAGTTTTTTTGTTTTTGTGGGCCGTTTTTTTTATGCAGTTCAGCGGCAGCGGGAGCGTGGCAGCAAACAGCGGCGGGGATTCGGGGAAGGTGGCCATCGAGGAGGGCAGTTGGATGTAAAATTCAGAGGGAGAAGAGCTCCACCCCCTCCCTGACCACCGAAGAGGTGGACAGTAGCGAGCGCAGCCACCCCGGCGCTCCCAGAACCTCGATTCCTCCATCTCCTCTCTGCTCCAGGAACCATGTGGCCTGGGCCGGAGGGCAGGCTGACTGGGAGCCCGGAGGAAGAGAGCATGCGCCGCTGTAAGGAGCAGAGCAGCGTGAGCATCCCCCAGATCAAGAGGGAGACTCGGCGCTGCCGCTGATGGCCATCAGGTACCTGGCATCCCACACAAACATGCCAGAACACTGAGACAGCGGGGAGGTGAGCAGAGGAGGGACTGCAGAAAGGGACAGTGCTATGTGGTCTGTCTCAGCCCTCCCCTCTGTCTCTCTGCCCCCTCTGTCTCTCAGTCCCCCCTCTTTCAGCCCCCTCCTCTGTCTCTCAGCTCTCCTCCTCTGTCTCTCAGCTCTCCTCCTCTGTCTCTCAGCTCCCATGTCTCTCAGTCCCCCCTCTTTTATCCCCCCCCCTCTGTCTCTCAGACCCCTCCCCTGTCTCTCAGACCCCTCCCCTGTCTCTCAGACCCCTCCCCTGTCTCTCAGCCATTCATTTCAATGGGCAGGAGTGGTGTGTACACCGCTCCTCCACCGCTCCTCCACCGCCCCAAAGATGCTGCTTGGAGGACTTTCACACTGGGACTGCAGCGGAGGCATTTTTCAGGGGCTTTACAGGCGCTATTTTTAGCCCAAAAGCGCCTGAAAAACGCCTCAGTGTGTAAGGGGTCCTACACTCAGCCCCCTCTCTTTACACTCACTCCCTCTCTCTTACACTCACCCCCCTCTCTCACCCACCCCCTCTCATCCCCTTTCCCTCAACCCTCCCTCTCTCTCATTCCCCTCTCGCTCACCCTCTCATGATATACAATAATGGATGTAGGGGCCTTTTAGTGGGTGTGATTTTTTGGGGGGGTGGGGGGCAGCATTTTATTGAATTAAAGTGGGCCGGTCTGGATGAAGTCCAGGGCCAAATTTTGGTCCCAGTCCAGCCCTGCCTGTGTGTGTCTCAGTAGGAAACTGGCTGTGAAGCCTGATGGCTCCACTGCCGGTTTCCCTTAGTTGAAATTGCGGCGCCTACCGCCGAGATGGTTAACGGACCGGCCTCGGGGGGGGGGGTGCGACATCGCGGGCTCCCTGGACAGGTAAGTGTCCTTATTAAAAGTCAGCAGCTACAGTACCTGTAGCTGCTGACTTTTACAAATATTTATTTTTTTGCGACTGGAACTCCGCTTTAACGCAATCCATTACACATCGTCAGATTTGCGTTGCCTGACCACAAAGTCCCTTTGCATGGCGGGATGGCAGTTAGTAATTACCGTTGAATAGGTGGGTGCTGGGGGAATTATCCTATTCATCTGGATTGATGCTGGTCTGGTGCACTAGGCTCATCCCCAGTTGTAGGCAGGAATCTCTATCAGTGCTAATGCCTTCTGGAAGGGTTTGGGATGAGGAAAGCAAACAGAACGGGTTCCCTCCTGGAGTGGCAGTCCAGGGGTGCCAGCAAAAATCACTTTGGGAATTAAGAGACCCTCACAGTGTTTCTATTCTTGAACCATGGTCACAGCAATCTTGCACACTTTTTTTTTTTTTTTTCACACACCTGCCTCCTGGGTTGGGTCCTTTGGCCGAAATCGGAGTAACTTTTTATATCAACCGGAAAGCCAGCCATGGTCTTTCATACTGGCACATACGGTAGCACCTATTTATTTTTGCACATGCACAGCACACTCTGTCCACCTATCTAGTAGGGTGCAGGTCCTCAGGCTATCCCTGAAAGTGGTGAAAGGGGAGGGCATGTGGTTATGGGGTCTCCATTTTGGGGAGCCCCAACCTAGGGTGGACCTTGCCTCGGAAGGTCCCCGAAGAATGGGGTCTAGCTGGTTTCATCTGGGTGACCAAGAATACTCCCAGGTGTCCCCGAGGTTTATGCCTACCTGAGGGAGCGGTCGATACTGCTGTTGAAGCATCTCGGCAATCTTATTCTCAAAGGCGCCCCAGCTGCAGTTGGACATGCTGGAGAAAGGCCGGCAGCTTCTGCTCCTCCAGACGACAACCCTGGACCAGAACCTGTAGAAGGAACACAAGAGCTAGAGCCTGCTCTACAGAACCTGCATACCCTCAGCTGCGGGGGGTACTACAAGTCTCAGGTGCATGCTGGAATTTGCTGTTTCAAAACAACAGCGATAATACCGTGTTCAATTACCTGATGACTCTGCAGACCAATAATGGAAGAATAGGCTGAATTGTAACATAGATCTCTGGCTGGAAAACCACGTTGGATCCGGGATGACGAACGGCCTGAGAAGCCCCAGCAGACAGCGTGACAGGGAATAGAAGATCTCATCAAAGATGATTTCTTCTGTGGAGTCATCCTGTGTTTAGAGAAAAAGAGAAGTCACCAGGGAGAAGACTGAAGAGAAATCAAGGACAGATCATTAGCTGAACAGGATATAACAAAATGTTTTATTGATCTTCTCTTTACAGGGACTCACTGCCTTAAAACTGAACAACAGAAAACCTGGAAAATTCTCCCCTTGCTGTGGGGTTGTGCCAGCACTGCAAGGGTTAGCTGCTCATTTATTCTAGGGAATGGTAAAAGCAATTTTGTGCCATCTGAGCCCCCCCCTGTCTCCAGTGAGCCACCCTGTGTCTCCAGTGAGCCACCCTGTGTCTCCAGTGAGCCACCCTCCCGTGACTCCACTGAACCCCCCCCGTGTCTCCACTGAGCGCCCCCCCCCCCCCCGGTGTCTCCACTAAGCCCCCCCCCGTGCCTCCACTAAGCCCCCCCCCCCGTGCCTCCACTGAGCCCCCCCCCCCGTGTCTCCACTGAGCCCCCCCCCCCCGTGTCTCCACTGAGCCCCCCCCCGTGTCTCCACTGAGCCCCCCCCCGTGTCTCCACTGAGCCCCTCCCCCCGTGTCTCCACTGAGCCCCCCCCGTGTCTCCACTGAGCCCCCCCCCCGTGTCTCCACTGAGCCCCCCCCCCGTGTCTCCACTGAGCCCCCCCCCGTGTCTCCACTGAGCCCCCCACCCGTGGCTCCACTGAGCCCCCCCCCCCCCCCCGTGTCTCCACTGAGCCCCCCCCCGTGTCTCCACTGAGCCCCCCCCCCCGTGTCTCCACTGAGCCCCCTCCCCCCCCCCCGTGTCTCCACTCGCACCAATACTGCAGCTGCTGACTTTTAGTATTAGGACACTTACCTGTCCTGGAGTCCAGCGACGTCGGCAGCAGAAGACGAGCAATCGCTTGTCTCTCGGCTGCCCCAGCGACATCATCGGTGAGGGAATTAGGAAGTGAAGCGTTGCGGCTTCACTGCCCGGGTTCCCTACTGCTCATAGCGCGAGCCGCGCTGCGCCGTCTTCACTGGTCCCCCGCTGTGTTCTGGGAGCCGTGTGTTTCCCAGAACACAACGGGGGAGGGGGTGGTAAGTGGCGTACTGCCCACAGTTTCCCCCGCAGACTGTATGCCCGGAAGTGGGTGCAAATACCTGTCTTAGACCGGTATCTGCACCCCCCTCCCCCTGAAAGGTGCCAATTGTGGCACCGGAGGAGGAGGGGAGAATCCGATGAGCGGAAGTTCCACTTTAGGGTGGAGCTCCGCTTTAACATAGTTTACAACAGGGGTCTCAAACTTCCATTTGTTGCAAAACTACAAGTCCCATCATGCTTCTGCCTGTGGGAGTCAGCTTGTAACGGTCAGCCTTGCAATGCCTCATGGGACTTGTAGTTTTGCAAACAGCTGGAGGGTCGCCAGTTTGAGACCCCTGGTTTACAGCAAAGGAGGATGTAAGATAGTGAAGCAGCACAGTTTTTTTTTGTTTTTTTTAAGTGGATGTAAATCCTCACATATACCCAGTGAATTGACTGGCCTCAGGTGATACCCAGAAATTAAGACAAATCCTCCTACATAAGTTGTACCTGTTTATCTGCAGCCTCATCTTCTCTATATTCGTTCAAAGTGCTGAATTTATAAAGCTTGTCTGAGCTTTCAGAAAGAAATGGGCGGAGAGCTGGCGTTACACTCTGCAGATGTCATTGAAGGGAGCTCTGAGAGCCGAATGCAGCACAGCACACAGGGACAACAGGAGCTGAGGCTATCAATCCTAGGCTGTGTGCTGAAGCTCCCTTCCCCTGTCGCCATTTTTCTCTTGGTTTCAGCGAAAACTTGGCATTAGTGACTCATGCAGATAGAGGAATGAAGCAGCAAACATAAATCACACTTAGTGCTCTGGACTGAGACAAGTACACACTATAGAGCAGTGATGGCGAACCTTGGCACCCTGATGTTTTGGAACTACATTTCCCATGATGCTCATGCACTCTGTCGTGTAGTTGAGTATCATGGGAAAATGTAGTTCCAAAACATCTGGGGAGCCAAGGTTCACCATCACTGCTATAGAGGGATATGCTTTGTTCATATTTCCTGTCTGAGGTTTACAACCACTTTAAAAAGGGACAACAATGAATGCATGGATGATCTCGAGTTCATTACCACAATTCCTGTAGAGGGACTGAGATCCAGTTCAATGACAAATCGGTATTGCCGGGCAAGAAAGTCACCCATGTTGATGGCACGAGGAGGAAAGGGCCGGGGCAGACAGGCCTCGTCGGGCCTGCCATCCATGAGGTAGGACACTGACCACTTCCATTCATCGTCATGTAAGCCTAAAAAATATACACAATGGCAAAGTTCTTATATTGAAGGGTAGGAACCTTTGGACAAATGAAAAAAAAAAAAAAAAAAAACCTTAGGGCCGGTTTACACCATAGAAACGCAGTCCGGATGCCGTTTCTGCATGTGCATTTGTGATGCGTTTTTTTATGTCCTCCGGTGTATTCTGCATGCACGTTTTTGAATGCATTCCAATGCATTTTTAATGCGGTCTGGTGTGTTTTTCCCCTCACCTTAAGAGCCCTTTCACACTGAGCCGCCCCCGTGCGTTGGTGGTAAAACGCTGCAATTTTAGCGGCACTTTACTGTAGTTTTTGCGGCGCATTTCGGCCGCTAGCGGGGGGTTAAAAGCGCCCGCTAGCAGCCGAAAGCGGCACAAAAACTACGGTAAAGCACCGCTAAAAATAGCAACGGTAAAGCGCCGCTAAAAATAAAAAGGGTTAAAACTTGATTTCAATGGGCAGGGGCGCTTTAGGAGCGGTGAATTCACCACTTCCCAATGCGCTCCAAAGAAGCTGCTGGCAGGAATTTTCTGACGCCCTGCCAGCGCACCGCTCTAGTGTGAGAGCCCTCGGGGCTTTCACACTGGAGTGAATAGAGCAGCCATTTCAGGGCGCTTTGCAGGCGCTATTTTTTAGCGCTATAGCGCCTGCAAGCGACCCAGTGTGAAAGGGGTCTAAATAAGGACATGCATTCCGATACATTTTTGGAAGGTTTAGGTGTGTTTTCTGCATTCCAGTTAAGTTCAGTGCAGAAAACAAATGCAGCATGCCTCTATATTTTTTTTTTTTCTGGAACGCACTGGTGTGAAACAATGCCATTGGAAACCATATAATCTACTATCCATGCGTTTTTAATGCAGACAAAAAAAACGCACTGGGCTGCATGTGGTGTGAACCGGCCCTTAAAGTGATACTAAAGGTTTTTTGTTTTGGTTTTTAAAGTGGTTGTAAACCCACTTTGCCAACTTGCACCTACAGGTAAGCCTAGATTAGGTTTACCTGTAGGTGCAACAAATATCTCCTTAACCTACACGTTAAGGAGATATTTGCAGAAAACACTGCACCGATGTCTACGGCCACATGCGCGCCGTAGACAACGGCGCAGGCGCACTGAGCGTCCCGACATAATTGATGGGAACATGCCGGGATCGTGCCGGTCCCGTGCACATGCGCGGGAGTGACGTCATCGCCGCTCCGGCCAATCACAGCGCCGGAGCGGCGATACCCAGGAAGAAGCTCCAAGGGGACATGGCGGCGGCGGTAGGGGAACGAGGAGGACTTTGGGGGCTTTGATTTCAGGTAAGTGCCACATAATGAGCTAGTACAGCTCATTATGCCTTTCTCTTGCAGGGGTCTTATTTTATCCCATATTTTCGGGGGTGGGGGTTTTACTTCCTCTAAGTAACAAATCTGTTAAACTTACCTGTTCTCTGTAATGGTTTTGCACAGAGCAGCCCCAAGCCTCCTCTTCTTGGGTCCTTCGCTGGAGCTCCTGGCTCTCCCCCCCCCCGACAGTGCCCCCAATAGCAAGCCACTTGCTATGGGTGCACTGGTGCGTGCTTGCCCCCGAGCCCCGCTCTATGCTTTTATAAAAGACACATGGAGCTGCGGCTCGGCCCTGCCCCCTGCTCGCTCCTCATTGGTTCACTGGCTGTGATTGACAGCAGTGGGAGCCAATGACTCCCGCTGCTGTCTCAGCCAATGAGGAGACAGAGACCTGGGACAGCTGAGGGCTCCCGTGCACATCACTGGATCGGGCTCAGGGGAGTACTAGGGAGGGGCTGTGGGGGGAACCTTTACAACCACTTTAAATATCATATACCTTATACCTACCCAAGGTGTTAATGAAGTTTCAAAAATAACGTTCAGTTTTTTTGTTTTCTTTTAAGAAGAACTCCGGGAAAACCAACAGTTTTAAAAATCTGCTGGGTTACAAACAATGAGGCCGGGTTCACACATGATGCGGCTCACAGCAGGCAGTCCGGTGCGTTCCTGTTCATGAATTCAGGTGTGAATCAGGTCCAAATTTCCTGCCTGAACTCACACCTGAATCAGAACCAAAGACGCACAGGACCCTTTCCAAATGCAGACTGCGGCCGCCCCGGAGGTGTGAGAGCTGGCCACACTCTCTCTCCTGTCATTGAAATGGCATGCGAGGAAACCCGCATCCAACTCGCAGAAGTGTGAACCCAGCCTGAAAGCGTAACTCCACTTTTATGGAAAACAATATATATAAAAAAAAAAAAAAACCCGCACAATCACAGCCAGTGAGCCAACTATGGAGAGAGAGGGGGTGGGGGCCAAGCGTGGCTCTGTATGTAATAGACACATGGAGCCGCAGCTTGGGAACGAGCCTGCTTGGGTGCCCCCCATTGCAAGCGGCTTGCTCTGGGGGCACTGGGCAGGAGGATGGAGCCAGGAGAGCTGGCGGGGGGACCCGAGAAGAGGAGGATCGGGGCTGTTCTGTGTAAAAGCATTACACAGAGCAGGCAAGTATAACGTTGTTTGTGTTATTTTTTTAAAAAAAACTTTAACCACTTTAGCCCCAGAAGGTTTCCGATCCTGACCAGAGCATTTTTTGCAATTTGGCACTGCGTTACTTTAAACTGGTAATTGCGCGTTCATGCAACGCTGTACCCAAACAAAATGTTTATCCTTTTTTTCCCACAAATAGAGCTTTTTTTTGGTGCTATTTGATAAGTTTCTGCGGCTTTTATTTTTTGCGCTATAAACAAGAAAAGGGGCGACAATTTCGAAAAAAGAGAAAAAAAAAATACTATTTATTACTTTCTGCTATAAAACATAACTAATAAAAAAAAAATGAAAAAAAATCTAAATTTCTTCATAAATGTAGGCCAATATGTATTCTGCTACATATTTTTGGTAAAAAAAAATCCCACTAATGTATATTGATTGGTTTGTGCAAAAGTTATGGTGTCTACAAACCAAGGATATTTTATGGCATTTTTATTTTTACTAGTAATGGCGGCGATCAGAGATTTTTAGCGGGACAGCGACATTGCAGCGGACAAATCTGACACTGACACTTTTTGGGGACCAGTGACACCAATACAGTGATCAGTGCTAAAAAAAAAAAAAAAAAAAAAAATGCACTGTCTCTGTACTAATGACACTGGCAATGAAGGAGTTACATCAGGGTTGATCAAAGGGTTAAATGTGTTCCCTGGAAGTGCTTGCTAACTGTGTGGGAGGTGCTTTGACTGGGGGAAGACGGAGATTTGTGTTCCTGCTTTGCAGAAACACAAGATCTCCAGCTTCCCTTTTGACAGAACGGCGACCTGCCATGTTTACATAGGCAGACTGCCGTTCTGCCTCTCTCCGGAGAGATTGCTGGGTGCCGGCGGACATCGGGTCCACCGGAACCACTGACTGGCTCCTGCTGTGTCCAATCACAGCGGAAGCGGGTGGCTGACGGCGCTCGTGCGCCCCAAGACCGGGAGGAAGCCGCAGCGTACCTGTATGAGATTTTGGCGCTAATGGACCGCCATGCCGCAGTAAAAGTACGCGGGGCGGTCCCGGAAGCGGTTAATATTACTTTAAAGCACTGCGCAAACTGTTGGTGCAGTATAAATCCTGTATAAATAATAACAACAGTTGATGCATACCAACTCTGATTCGGGAACTGAGGAGATGGGCTGATAGAGGTTTGACCAGGACCAAGCCAAGCGAACGTTCCGGGAGATTCGGTAATCCTTCTTCATAAGCAGGAACACCCTGTCCGGCTTCTTCCAGCTGTACATAAAAAAACACCGGATTACACCTCTGAATATCATTACATTTGTTGTCATATCTATTCAGTATTGACCCGAGTAACACAGGTAATATTCTTTATTTTTTTTTACCCTCTCCCCTTCCCACCCCCCTCTTTTATATTGAGCCCATTGTTAATTACAACTATCCATTAATATCTATAGAAATCTATTCCACATCTGCTCCTGATGAGTGGAGGTCTTCCACGAAACGTGTCAAGCTATTTTGATGCTACGAACGTGTTTATATCTTAGGAATATCACAACCAATTTGTGTGTAACATGCTGAAAGTATATGTATGTATACACACACATATTATATATACACATACATATACACAAACACACACATACATACACACACCAGTATATATGTGTGTCTATATGATTAAAAAGTCTGGTGTTACTATGTTACTATGCTATTATGCTTATATGTGTTACATGTATGGAAAGACAGCCTTCTGGGATGACAGCCATGCAGACCAATTTGATGCAGTGTGCGGCGTATGGTCCTGAGCACTGACAGGCTGACCCCCCACTCCTTCAACCTCTGCAGCAATGCTGGCAGCACTCATACGTCTATTTCCCAAAGACAACCTCTGGATATGACGCTGAGCAGGTGACCTCAACTTCTTTGGTCGACCATGGCGAGGCCTGTTCTGAGGGGAACCTGTCCTGTTATACCGCTGTATGGTCTTGGCCACCGTGCTGCAGCTCAGTTTCCGGGTCTTGGCAATCTTCTTATAGCCTCGGCCATCTTTATGTAGAGCAACAATTCTTTTTTTCCAGATCTCAGGAGTTCTTTGCCATGAGGTGCCAGGTTGAACTTCCAGTGACCAGTATGAGAGTGAGAGCGATAACACCAAATTTAACACACCTGCTCCCATTCACACCTGAGACCTTGTAACACTAACGAGTCACATGACACCGGAGAGGGAAAATGTCCAAATTAGGCCCAATTAGCCATTTTCACTTAGGGTGCACTTACTTTTGTTTCCAGCGGTTTAGACATTAATGGCTGTGTGATGAGTTAGGCCCCTTTCACACTGAGGCATTTTTACCGCGTTTCGCAGTAAAAAATAGCGCTGTAATAACGCCTGAAATAATCCTGCCCAGCATTCTCAATGTGAAATCTCTGAGGGCTTTCACATTGAGGCGTTTTGCTGCCTGGGCGTTGAAAAAAATCCTGCAAACAGCTTTTTAGAGCAACTTTAGGGCGCATAAAATAGCGCTGTAAAAAACGCCTATCCCCTATTGAAATGAATGGGATTTGCGGTAAAAACGCGGTAAAAACGCATAGGCATAAGCGTTATGTTAAAAAATAGCGCTAACGCCTATGCGTTTTAATTTTAGCGCGAACGCGGTAAAATCACGGTAAAACGCATAAGCGTTAGCGCTATTTTTACCGCGATCGCCGGTTAAAATCGCGGTAAAAAATGTCATTATTTTTTAGCGTTTTTTCAACGCCTCAGTGTGAAAGGGGCCTTATTTTGAGGGGACAGCAATGTACACTGTTATACAAGCTGTACACTCACTACTTTACATTGTAGCAAAGTGTCATTTCTTCAGTGTTGTCACATGAAAAGATAGAAGAAAAGATTTACAGAAATGTGAGGGGTGTACTTACTTTTGTCAGATACTGTATCTTAAATCTGTCTTAAAATAAGGTTCAATCTATTCAATGTAAAGTCAGACTGCTGACAATCGTTATGTACATTTTTATTAAATGAGTGAAAGTGATAATAAAAAATAAAAAAAGAAAATACTGAAAAATCTGACTTGGTGAAAGGGAATGTGAAGAATGTATGGGATGTGGAAGGAATGTGGGGGGGAGGGGGAGCTCGGTGTGTATCCATCCCGGCTGTATTATTTCATCTCTATCAGAACGCTCTCATGTCTCTGTGAATCTCATCCCTGTCAGTGTATGACCTCTACAGTCACATCAGCTGACCCCAATTTCTAATGACAATCTAGTCCTGGGGACGTCTGGTAGAGTGCTGGGACCCAAGATTATGGGAGATCAAGTGTGAAATCCAAATCTTAGGGCTTGTTCACCCTAGCAGTGCGCTCTGAGAGTGATCTGTGTTTGGATCACTCTTCAGAGAGCATTTGACAGGCGGTGAGGAAGCTTTGTATTTTGCCCCTTCACCCACCTGCTTTAACCCCCTAGATCCTCGCATTAGCAAGCCTCAAACATGTGCTTTGCACACAGTTGCGGGGGGGGGAGCTTGTAAAAGCGGTCCTATTCAAATGCTGTCGCTGCCGACTTTTAAAGTGGAACTTCACTCGCCCAATCAACATTTTTAATCCTTCTGCTGCTAGCATTAGTATATAGATAGGCAAGTATATTATGCTTACTTGTTTTAACTTTTTTTTTTACATTTCTTCGGTTACTTTCCTGCGCCGTAGACAACTGTGTAATCCCATCACAAATATCTCCTAAACGTGTAGGTTTAGGAGATATTGAAAATGCCTACAGGCAAGCCTTAGGGCTCTTTCACACGGAGGTCCGTTCAGGTCCGCCTGTCAGTTTTTTAGGCGGACCTGAAACGGATCCTCCATGTACCCCTATGGAAGCACGGATGTCAGCGGAGACATGTCCGCTGACATCCGCTCCGCTCCGCCAAAGTGTGACGGAGGAAAACCCTATTCCCCATAGGGGAGAGCGGCGCTCTGACAGGGCGGTCCCTGCACAGTGTGCGGGGACCGCCCAGTCATCCGTCGGCTCAGCGGGGATCAACGGAGCGATCCCAGCTGAGCAAAGCGGAGCTTCGACGGGGCAGATCTGATCTGCACGGATCCGCCCCGTGTGAAAGGACCCTAAAAGTGGTTGTAAACCCACTTTTCGTTTTGTTTTTGTTTTTTTCCCCCACCTGCAAGCGAAAGGCATAATGAGCTAGTATGACTAGCATATTAGCTCATTATGTACCACTTACCTTAGATCGGGGCCCCCGAAGCATTCCGCGTCCCTCCATCTAGACGTATCCATCGCTGCGGCGATAGCCGGAATGTTAGTTCCGGGTATCGCCGCACCAGCCAATCACAGCGCCGCTCCGGCGCTGTGATTGGCCGGAGCGGCGAAGACGTGACTCTGCGCATGCGCGCATGACCCGTCGAATTCGGCTATGTCGTCGAATACTGTGACCTAGCCGAATTTGTGAATGGGATTAACCCCATGCGCATGACGTCAGCGTCGCCGCATTTAAATGCAAATATCTCCTTAACCGTGTAGGTTAAAGGAGATATTTCTTGCACCTACAGGTAAGCCTTAATCTAGGCTTACCTGTAGGTGTTTGTTTAGAAAGTGGGTTTACAACCACTTTAATCTAGTCTTACCTGTAGGTGAAACTTCCGGGGGAGGGTTTACAACCACTTTAACTTTGGATAGTAAAACATTTTTTTTCTGCCAGTAAATCCCTTATACAGCCCACTTCCTGTTTCTTGTCTGGTCATTAGTCTAGGCTTATGACATCATGCACAGCTCTCTCTCACTCACTCTCATGAGAGTTTGCCAGGAAGGCAGGGGGGGATGAGTCATAAGAGGGCCAATGAGAGCTCCAAAGCTGGAGGTGTGCCTCTGTGTAAATCCAGGAAGTGAACAGGCAGTAGCTTCAGCTGCCCACAGTTAAAAATGGCTGCAGCCAGACTCAGTGGAGGGAGATTTCTGCAGCATATTTGGCAAGTACAGAATCACAGTATATATAAAATAATATGCAAAGTGGTTGGAGGGAAGCTTCAGAAGGGCAAAGATGTTTTTATTACAAATTATGTGAGCGGACTGCAGTTCCTCTTTAAAATACAACTAAAGGCAAAAACGCGTTTTCATTTTGGAGTAAGGGAGGGTTATATCACCCGTGTCAGATTTTTTTCTTTCACTATCTGTTTCCCATTATAGGTTCCTGTTTATGCATCTTCCCAGTGTGGATAAAAATTAATGATTTAAAAAAAAAAAAAATTCTGATTTTTTTTATTTAAATCGTTTTTTTTGCTTTTTTTTCCCCGGCCCCTTACCACGTGATCAGCTGTCAGCCAATGATCAGCTTACAGCGTGAAAGAAAAAAAAAGCCGATCACCGACTCTTGTGCAAGGGACATCGGTCCCGAAGAGGAAGAGGCACATCTGCCTCATCTGTGCCCACCATTACCACCTGCCAGTGCCCACCGGTGCAAAAAAGTGCCACCTATCAATGCCCACCAGTGGTGCCAATCAGTGCCTCATCAGTCCCACCTAGCAGTGCTGCCTATCAGTTTCACCTACCAGTGCCGATCAGTGCTCATCACTGCCACCCATCATTGCCCATCACTGCCACCCATCACTGCCCACCTATCAATGTCCTTCAGTGCCCACCTATCATTGTCCTTCAGTGCCCACCTATCATTGTCCTTCAGTGCCCACCTATCATTGTCCTTCAGTGCCCACCTATCATTGTCCTTCAGTGCCCACCTATCATTGTCCTTCAGTGCCCACCTATCATTGTCCTTCAGTGCCCACCTATCATTGTCCTTCAGTGCCCACCTATCATTGTCCTTCAGTGCCCACCAGTGCCGCCCATCAGTGCCGCCTCAACAGCGTACAACAATGAAGGACAAAAATTACCCGTTTGAAAAATTTTACAACAAAATATAAACAGGTTTTGAATTTTTTCTTTTTTTTAAACCGGTCTTTTCTAAACTTTTTAACAAAAAATAAAAACCACAGAGGTGATCAAATACCACCAAAAGAAAGCTCTATTTGTGGAAAAAAAATGATACAAATTTCATTTGGATACAGTGTTGCGTGACCGCGCAATTGTCATTCAAAGAGTGAGAGCGCTGAAAGCTGGCAGGGGGGGGTTAAGTGCCCAGTAAACAAGTGGTTAATAAAATGCTTTTGGAGTAAAAATCAATCTATATAAAGATAGTTTTCCATTTAAGATACATTAATAATTTAGTTTATTCAGCCTGAAATTGAGCTTAGTCATGTAGCATGAGGCTGTATATTCTGCAATATTTACATTGTTGGTAAACTCATTCAATGAATCCAAGCTCTGCAAGCTGAGATAACATGCACTGGCAATGTTATGGTTTTAATTAAATAAAAGAATTTGAGTAGTTCCCCAACTATGTGTGATCAACCTAAAATCTGTATCGCTGTTTTACTGACCTGACAGCTTATTATTCTAAGGCCCCATGCACACGAGACGCTGTTATTTGCTGTTGAGCGCGCGTTCAGAGGCAGTTGGACACTTTTTTCAACTGCTCCTGAACCCATTCAATGTTATCCTATGTGTCCATGCACACAGTCTCGTTTATTGCCGTTTTTAGGCAGTTGCGTTTAACCTCGTTTTTCCAGAAGCAAAAAAATGGGTTCAGACGCAAAAGTTTTCCACGTTTCAGACGCAAAACGCGGCTAAACGCTGTACCGGCGTTTTGTCGCGATTTCGTTTATTAGCGTTTTTAAAGGTGACCTATTTTTTTACATTAGAAATCTCAAAAATGATGGCAAATGATGAAAAACCATCAAATAAATATGAAAAAAAACTGTAATTGCTTACATTGCACTGTAGACAATCCACAACTTGTGGCAGGTGACGTGGCAAGTGGACAATCCACAACTTGTGGCAGGTGATGTTGCCAGGTGACGTGGCCAGGTGACATGGCAGGTGACGTGGCAGGTGGACAATCCACAAATTGTGGCAGGTGACGTGGCCAGGTGACGTGGCAAGTGGACAATCCACAACTTGTGGCAGGTAACGTGGCCAGGTGACGTGGCCAGGTGACGTGACAGGTGGACAATCCACAAATTGTGGCAGGTGACGTGGCAGGTGACGTGGCAAGTGGACAATCCAAAACTTGTGGCAGGTGACGTGGCCAGGTGACGTGGCAGGTGGACAATCCACAAATTGTGGCAGGTGACGTGGCAGGTGACGTGGCAAGTGGACAATCCAAAACTTGTGGCAGGTGACGTGGCAGGTGGACAATCCACAAATTGTGGCAGGTGACGTGGCCAGGTGACGTGGCAAGTGGACAATCCACAGCTTGTGGCAGATGATGTGGCAAGTGATACGCTAAATACAAGTACACTGCTGCTCTCTCAGCTGCTGGTCTCCCAAAATGGCTGAAATGGTTAAATAATAATGTTTTTTAAGCTTAGGGAGGGTCTTATGATGTTTCTTAACTAAACGCCTATAGACGCAAACGCGGTAAAACGCCGCTAAAATCGCGGCAAAACGGGCGTTTTTAAACGCCGGTTTTAGCCTTTAAAAACGTGTGTTCAGCAGAGTTTGCACCGGCGTCTCGTGTGCATGGGGCCTTAATAGGAAACCTTCATTTTGTTTACAAATATTAAATACATTTAAAGAGCACCTGTCATTTCAGATGCATCATGGCAGCGCCTGTTAGCGGGCATCTACTCGCCTGCTGCCGTCACGTCCCTCACCTTGTTGCGTCACTGCCGCGTCACTGCCGCATCACCAGCCGTCCCATTAAAGTGAATGGGACTGTCGATGAGTCAACAGCGGGCCGGGAGGAGGAGCCCACAGCGGGCCGGGAGGAGGAGCCCACAGCGGGCCGGGAGGAGGAGCCCACAGCGGGCCGGGAGGAGGAGCCCACAGCGGGCCAGAATAGGAGCCCACAGCGGGCCAGAAGAGGAGCCCACAGCGGGCCAGAGGAGGAGCCCACAGCGGGCCAGAGGAGGAGCCCACAGCGGGTCAGAGGAGGAGCCCACAGCGGGTCAGAGGAGGAGCCCACAGCGGGTCAGAGGAGGAGCCCACAGCGGGTCAGAGGAGGAGCCCACAGCGGGTCAGAGGAGGAGCCCACAGCGGGTCAGAGGAGGAGCCCACAGCTGGTCAGAGGAGGAGCCCACAGCTGGTCAGAGGAGGAGCCCACAGCGGGTCAGAGGAGGAGCCCACAGCGGGTCAGAGATGACTGTTGCTCTTTAAACATTATGATTTAAATCAACTTGATTTAACCACACGCCGACCAGCTGCCGTCATTCTTCTTTTCTTTTTTTTTTATTGCATTTCAGTGTAAATATGAGCTCTGATGTCTTTTTGACCCCCAGATCTCATATTTAAGAGGTCCTGTCATGCTTTTTTCTATTACAAGGGATGTTTACATTCCTTGTAATAGGAATAAAAGTGACCCAAATATTTTTTTTTTTTAAAAAGCAGTGTCAAAATAAAAAAAATAAAGTCAAATAAATAAGAAAAAAAAATAAAAAATTTTTTTAAAGCGCCCTGTCCCGACGAGGCGAACGCATACTTGAGCAGCGACCGCATATGAAAACTGTGTTCAAACCACACATGTGAGGTATCACCGCGATCGTTAGAGCGAGAGCAATAATTCTAGCCCTAGACCTCCTCTGTAACTCAAAACATACAAACCTGTAGAATTTTTTAAACGTCGCCTATGGAGATTTTTAAGGGTAAAAAAGTTTGTCGCCATTCCACCAGCGGGCGCAACTTCGAAGCGTGACATGTTGGGTATCAATTTACTCGGCGTAACATCATCTTTCACAACATTAAAAAAAATTGGGCTAACTTTACTGTTGTCTTATTTTTTTATTCAAAAAAGTGATTTTTTTTTCCCCAAAAAAGTGCGCTTGTAAGACCGCTGCGCAAATACGGTGTGACAGAAAGTATTGCATTTAATTCTCTAGGGTGTTATATATATATATATATATATATATAAAAAATGTTCGGGGTTCCAAGTAATTTTCTAGCAAAAAAAAAAAGTTTTTAACTAAAAGTAAACAACAAATCTTAGAAAGAGGCTCGGTCCTTAAAGAGGAAGTAAACCTTTGATTTTTTTTTTTTTAAAAACCCTGCAAAAGAAAGGCATAATGAGCTAGTATGCATATCATACTAGCTCATTATGAATGACTTACCTGAGATCGAAGCCCCCGAACTGCTTCTCGTTCCCCTCCGCCGCCATCTTGCCTCGATGTCCCTTTCTGTTGCGATGTGATTGGTCGGAGCGGCGATGACGTCACACGCATGCGCGCTCGGGCCGGCAAGATCCCGGCCCACTAGTGCGCCTGCGCCGTTGTCTATGGTGCGCATGTGCCGTAGACATCGGTGCAGTGTTTTCAGCAAACATCTCCTTAACCGTGTAGGTTTAGGAGATATTTCTTGTACCTACAGGTAAGCCTTAATCTAGGCTTACCTGTAGGTGCAAGTTGCATAAGTGGGTTTACAACCACTTTAAGTGGTTAAAAGAGGAGTCCAGCCTGAGCTCGTTAGGCTGGGCTTCTCCTCTGGGTCACAGGAATGCAGTTCGTTTTGCACTCCTGTGACCCGTTTCCAGCAGAGCGGGCTGAAGTCTGCTCTCCACTGACGTCACTGCAATCAGTCCAGGCACCGCGTCATCCCGACAAAGTCTGGATCCACCAGGACTGATACCTGTCTCAGTGAGCCGCTCCTCCACAGCTCAGCGCTCCAGTGAGCATGGAGGAGTAGAGCAGGAGAGATGCTGATTGACAGTCAGCAGCTCTCTGCTCAGGGGATCTGTGAGAACCGAGCCATCGGCGGTGTTCGATCGCTCAGCTCTCAGTGCTGAGGCACCGGGGGACAGATGCTGCATCCACCTAGGGAAGTATATAAAAAAAAAAAAAAAAAAAGAACCTTCTCTTTTAAGGCCCACATGGCTGTCAAATGGGGAGCAGTGGCTGTATCCCAATTGACACAAATAGGATTGCCTACACGGGGGTGCGCAGAACACACCTGTACATCTCTGTGTGGGTAAGGTCAGCCCTGCATGGCCGTACAGTATAGTACGCTTCCTGTGAACAAGACCATTAGGGGGAGGCAACCTGGGGCCCGCCAGCTGTTGTGGAAATACATTTCCCATGAGGCACTGCAAGACTGGCAGTTACAATTACTCCCAGAGGCATGATGGCACTTGTAGTTCTGCAACAGCTGGTGGGCCCCAGGTTGCCTACCCCTGTGTTACACTATCCCCCCCCCCCCCCATCTCTCCGGCATGCCTGTAGAAAATAAAGTTCCTGGTATGCCGGATCCTTGCCAAGTCCTGACACCAGTAAACATTGTCCCGGATGTGGGTGTAGCGAGCGCCTACCTGGCTGAACTCAGCCGACCCTCCCATCGCATGTCTGCACTCCTCCTAAATATCCTGCTGGGGGAAAACAAGACTCTCTACACTGCTTTACTGACAGGAAGTCATCTGTGTGCAGGAAAATATCTCCCTCCGTAATCAAAGGATAACTGAATCCAAAAACAAATGTATTATATTGCAGCTTACAGTCCTTAGATGTGGCGTCTGCATTTGTTTTCTTTTTCAAGCTTGGAGGTGATTGTAGCCGTATCAGTGCACTTGCGACATAAACAAATAAGTACTGATCCGTGATGTATTTTGAGTACTAATCCGTGATGTATTTTTTTATTTTCACTAACATATGATTTTTCAGGACAAGCTTCCGGGGTGTGTCCCCCTTCTTCAAGATTTTCAAGGATCAGTACTGCTGGGCAGGGGCGGCCATCCATTGTGAGCACATGGGCGCCGCCTCCCCTATCCACCACCCTCCCTATCCCTGCGCCCGGCCGCTTTCAGGACGCCAGGGCGCATGAATTCCAATAGCGCGGGGGGGGTTTGAAGCACCTGATTAGAGTCAGAGGCTCTAATAGGCTTCAAGATACGGTGGACTCAAGGCACAGAGCATTGCATCTAGAGCCCACCAAGGTGTGTTGCAACAGCAAATGAATAGTCGCTGTTGAAACACTGATCCTCATCTCTGCCAAATCGGGAAGCGGGTCTGATACCCATCACCCGATTGGCTAAAAGGACAGGCGATCCTATCGGATGCCTAGAAAGAGGGGAGGAGACGCACGGCAGAAGCAAAGAGGAGAAGACACAGGAGCCGCTGCCCGGCCAGAGCCTGATGTCTTCCGCTGCCCATGCAGATGCCCCGATCCCAGTGGCGATAGCCTGATCCCTGTCACTGCCCGATGTGCCTGCCGCCTAGATGGGGTAAGTGCCAGTGGACTGGCAAACAGTGAGGGGGGGTGTTGTTTGTCACCCCCTCCCAAACAAAAAACCACCAGCCACCACTACTACTGCTGGGACACATTGAAGAAGGGTGACATACCCCAAAAGCTTAAAGGGGTTGTATAGGTACAAGTTTTTTCACCTCAATGCGTTCTATGCATTAAGGTAAAAAAAAAAAAAGATCAGAGGATTAGCAGCCCCCCCCGAGCCCTCGTTTACTTACCTGACCTCTCGAAAGTCCCACGCCGTGAACACGCTGGCTTCTCGGCCGGGCTTCTCGGCTCATTCATTGGTTGATGGATAGCAGAGCAGCCATTGGCTCGCGCTGCTGTCAATCACATCCAATGACGCGGTGCGCCAGGGGGCCGGGCCGAATGATACAGTGAGCGGCTATAGCCGCCGGCTGTATCACGGGAGCGCGCCCGCAAGAACTAACCCCCATGGGAGAGAGCTCGCATGAAGGGGGTTAGTTCTTGCGGGGAGGAGCCGGGACAGCTGCCGAGGGACCCCAGAAGACCAGCATTGGGGCCACTCTGTGCAAAACGAGCTGCACAGTGGAGGTAAGTATAACATGTTTGTTATTTAAAAAATATATATATATATATATTATATATATATATCTCCATATATCCTTTACAACCCCTTTAACCTGAAAAATCGTATGTTGGTGCAAATAAAGTATCACAGACAGTAATTAATTGTTTATTTTTCAAGCCAAGAACAGTTTCAGTTCCTGTCAGATATCCAGTGTCATTGTCACTTCCTGTGAGCTGCACTTAAAAATATCTTCCTATCTCGCCATCTTCTGTAAATTCCCCCCCCCCCCCCCCCCCCAATGGAATGCAGATAAAAGAAAACAGACATGTTTGCAGTTCATATCAGGTGAGCAGCCTAGGGTGACAATCATGGCTGCCCCCAGAGATACGGCGGAGCAGTGACATAACCCCCCAGTGACAGGAAGTGTGTTATTTGCAGGATTACCAGGTGAACCAGTTGCCGCCAAATCACATATCTGATACTTCACTGGACTTCAAGTGGTTGTACCGGGGTGATGCCGGCGGTCGTCTCTCTTGTAAAAGCAATCAGAGCACCTAACTAGCCGCTGGATTGCTATTATAAACAGTGAGGGGGGCATCATCCACTTCCCTCCCTTCCGCGGCTTGCTCTGGGTCTCCTGTCCTACCTGGAGACCCGAAAGACCAACCGGCACGTCCGGACAGCCGAACAAATCGGGGATCGGCTCCCCACTATAGTAACTTGGAAGCGATGACATGATATGAATTCCGGTTTACCCAGAAACCATCTGCGCCATTTTTTTAAACTCAAAAGAATTTAAAAACACAGATCTTGGCGTTTTTAATGCTTTTAAGTGCAGAGGAAGGATTTGGGGTCTTATAGACGCCATATCTCTCCATAAAGAGTACCTGTCACTAGAGCTGGGCGATTTTGGGCCAAAAAAAAAAACTAGATTCACAAATCGAATCAAGGTTATTTTTCCTGATGGACACCGCGCCGGTCCTAAGGAGCTGCGGGCAGGAGTTTTTAGGCGAGGCCACGGCTTCGGCCTAGTCCGCCACGATCCTGGGCAAAGGCCGCGGACTAGGCCGAAGCCGCGGCCTCGCCTAAAAACTCCTGCCCGCAGTTCCTTAGGACCCGCTTCGGCATAGTCCGTGGCGTCCGGTCTTTTCCCAGGATCGCGGCGAGCTGCGGGCAGGATTTTTTAGGCGAGGCCGCGGCTTCGGCCCAGTCCGCGGAGCGTCGGTCCTATGGGAAAAAAAAACAATAAAAAAAAAACGATTTGGTCAAAATTTTCATCGATTTGCCCTTGCAACTCGATTCAAAACGATTTTTTCCCCAGCCCTACCTGTTATTGCCCATTACTGTCAGTTCCGTTTCATCCGTTTCACACAGAGCAACTTCAGCGCGGCTTGCAAAACGACTTCTGTATAGTAGTCAATGCAAGCCGCTCCAAAGTCGCCCCAAAGTTGTACAGGAGCCTTTTTTTAAGTGGAAGCGACTTGAGACGCTCCTATTAGAACGGTTCCATTGCAATGAACGGAGCGTGACTTGTCAGTCGCCTGAGAGGTCGCCCCTGTGTGAACCGGCATTCAAAAGAGATGTTTACATTCCTTGTGACAACAAAAAAAGTGATACATTTTTTTTTAAAGCAACAGTGTAAAAATATTTAAAAAAAATAAACAAATAATAAAAAACAAAAAAAACACAAGCATTTTAAGTGTCCCCGTCATCGCATGCAAACAGCGATCGTCCCACACATGTGAGGCATCACCGCAAACATCAGATCATGGGCAGTAATTCTAGTACCAGATCTCTTCTGTAAATCTAAAGTGGTCACCTGTAAAGGCTTTTAAAGCGTCGCCTACAGATAGTAAAATTTACGTTTGTCACCGCTGCACGATCGCACACAACTTTAAAGCGTGACATGTTTGGTATCCATTTACTCAGATGAGCTGTGAAAGCTGATTGGAGGGACACACCCCCTTCACACAGCACACAGGAAAAGAGCTGAGGCTGTCAACCACATGCTGTGTGCAGGAGCTCCCTTCCTTGTCGCCTTTTTTTCTCTTGCTGTCAGGAAAATGTGTCAGAACTGACTCATGCTGACAGAGGAAGGAGGCAGCAGACAGAAGTGACACTTAGTGCTCTGGGTTGAGATAAGTACACACTATAGTGGGATATGCTTTGTTCATTTTTGATGTCTGCCCAGTGTTGTCTCGGGGAACAGTAGATACCTGTCCTGTCACTAGGCAGAACAGGGAAATGCCTTGTTTACAAAGGAATCCTGCTGTTCTGCCTTTGCCGACCGCAATCGTGGGCCGCCCGGGAACATCGAGTTTGCGGGACACGCGGGCACGCTCACGAGGCACGCGCCCCGCCCGCCGGGCAGCAAATTCAAAGGGAAGTACAGGTACGCTCATTTGCCTGCCCCTGCCGACGTAAATCAGCGTGCGGCGGTCGGCAAGTGGTTGTAAACATTCAAGGTTTTTCACCTTATTGCATTCTATGCATGAAGGTGAAAAAACTCCTGTGATGCCCCCCAGAGCCCCCCTTTTACTTAACTGAACGCGGTCTTTCCAGCGACAGGGATGAGCACACCAGCTCCAGCCGGTGTCTCGGGTCCTGATTGGATAGATTGATAGAAGCGCAGCCATTGGCTCCCGCTGCTGTCAATCAAATCCAATGACACGGGAGATGGGGCCGAGTCCTGCTGTCTGTGTCAATGGACACAGCAGCAAGACAAGGGAGCGCGGCTTTCCAATGGGGCACTCGAGAAGAGGAGGAGCCAGGAGCACCGCTGAGGGACCCCAGAAGAGGATGATCAGGGTCACTCTGTGAAAAACAAACTTCACAGAGGAGGTAATTATGACATGTTTGTTTTTTTGACCACTTAAGGACCAGCCACTGCATATATACGTCGGCAGAATGGCTCGTACAGGCACAATCACGTACCTGTACGTCCCCTTTAACTGCCCGGGGTCGCGCTCGCGACCCCCCTGCCTTCCCCGTGAGCAGGGTTGCCAACTTTCAGTAAATTTACGAACAGTTTGTAAAATCCGTACTTTTTGCATCTTTCCTTGAATGTCCATTACAGACATGTAGGCTGCATGTCTGTAACTGACATTCATGGACAGATACAACAATTATGGATTTTAAAAACGGTTTGTAAATTTACTGAAAGATGGCAACCCTGCCCGTGAGTCGGATCGTCTCACGGAGGGATGGAGCGGGGAGATGTTAGTGTAAACACAACATCCCCCAGCTCCCCTACTGACAATGTCACCGATCTCCACTCTGTGTAATCAGAGCGGAGATCGGTCACGTGTCACTCATGGCCACGCCCCCTAACAGTAGTAATCACTCCCTTAGGCACACTTAGCCCCTCCAGCGCCCCTAGTGGTTAACCCCTTCACTGCCAGTGTCATTTTTACAGTAACCAGTGCATTTTTATTGCACTGATCGCTGTAAAAATGACAATGGTCCCAAAAATGTGTCAAAAGTGTCTTATGTGTCCGCCATAATGTCGCAGTAACGAAGAAAAAAAATTAAATAAAAATCACTGATCGCCGCCATTACTAGTAAAAAATAAAAAAAAAAATAATAAAATGCCATAAAACTACCCCCTATTTTGTAAACGCTATAACTTTTGCGCAAACCAATCGAACGCCGATTGCGATTTTTTTTACCAAAAATATGTAGAAGAATACGTATCGGCCTAAACTGAGGAAATTTTTTTTTTAATATATTTTTGGGGATATTTATTATAGCAAAAAGTAAAAAATATTGAATTTTTTTCCAAATTGTCACTCTATTTTTGTTTATAGCGCAAAAAATA
>CM055120.1:18303205-18490705 GCA_029206835.1 Rana muscosa
CCCTACCCTCAAGGAGCTTACAATCTAAGGTCCCTAACTCACACTCATATACTAGGGCCAAATATTAGAGGACGCTAGTCAGGCCTTGTGTGGCTGTCATAGGCGTGCGCAGGGGGTGTACCGGGTGTGCCCTAATCACCCTAATCGCAGCCGATCATCGCCGTTCGGAAATGCACGGAAAGGCCCGAGGACAGTTCGGCTGACCTCGGCAAACCTCGGAAAGGCTCGTGAACGGAGTCTTTCCGAGGTTTGCCGAGGTCAGCCGAACTGTCCCCGGGCCTTTCCGGCCATTTCCAAAGGCTTTCCGGTGCCCCCCGCCTCTGGCCACATGCGGTATTGCATGCCATTGAAGTCAATGCGGAACAAATTATTTTAGTTTCCATTGACTTCAATGGGGAAACTCGCTTTGATATGCAAGTACTTTGGATTATGAGCATTCTCCTGGAACGGATTATGCTCGTAATCCAAGGTTCCACTGTACATGTAAAACTTATGTAGGGAGATTTGTTTCATCCCTGTGTATCATCTGAGGCTGTTCACTTCACTGGGTATATGTATGTGAGGGTTTACATCCACTTTACTTATTGTGCCTTTCTCTGTGCCATTATACAATACAGTGCTTATTACTGATTCTTACAACCTTCATGTTGTAATCGAGGGTGTAGGGCAAACCATAATTTACCTGTTACAGCATTGATTACAGATGGTGTACTGGTTTCTGTCGTTCTGCGAGGTACAGATGTTGTGCTTGTTAAAGGTGTTGTATTGGCTCCTGCAGTTGTACTGGATGTTGTAGTCATTCCTGCAGTAGTAGTTGATGCAGGTGTTGTAGTCATTCCTGCAGTAGTAGTTGATGCAGGTGTTGTAGTCATTCCTGCAGTAGTGGTTGATCCAGGTGTTGTAGTCATTCCTGCGGTTGTAGTTGATGCAGGTGTTGTAGTCATTCCTGCTGGTGTAGTTGATGCAGGTGTTGTAGTCATTGCTGCAGTAGTAGTTGATGCAGGTGTTGTAGTCATTCCTGCTGGTGTAGTTGATGCAGGTGTTGTAGTCATTCCTGCAGGAGTAGTTGATGCAGGTGTTGTAGTCATTCCTGCTGGTGTAGTTGATGCAGGTGTTGTAGTCATCCCTGCAGGAGTAGTTAATGCAGGTGTTGTAGTCATCCCTGCAGGAGTAGTTGATCCAGGTGTTGTAGTCATTCCTGCTGGTGTAGTTGATGCAGGTGTTGTAGTCATCCCTGCAGGAGTAGTTGATCCAGGTGTTGTAGTCATTCCTGCTGGTGTAGTTGATCCAGGTGTTGTAGTCATTCCTGCTGGTGTAGTTGATGCAGGTGTTGTAGTCATTCCTGCAGGTGTAGTTGATCCAGGTGTTGTAGTCATTCCTGCAGTAGTAGTTGATGCAGGTGTTGTAGTCATTCCTGCAGTAGTAGTTGATGCAGGTGTTGTAGTCATTCCTGCAGGAGTAGTTGATGCAGGTGTTGTAGTCATTCCTGCAGGAGTAGTTGATGCAGGTGTTGTAGTCATTCCTGCAGGTGTAGTTGATCCAGGTGTTGTAGTCATTACTGCAGGAGTAGTTGATGCAGGTGTTGTAGTCATCCCTGCTGGTGTAGTTGATGCAGGTGTTGTAGTCATTCCTGCAGTAGTAGTTGATGCAGGTGTTGTAGTCATTCCTAAAGTAGTAGTTGATGCAGGTGTTGTAGTCATTCCTGCAGTAGTAGTTGATGCAGGTGTTGTAGTCATTCCTGCAGTAGTAGTTGATGCAGGTGTTGTAGTCATTCCTGCAGTAGTAGTTGATGCAGGTGTTGTAGTAATTCCTGCAGTAGTAGTTGATGCAGGTGTTGTAGTCATTCCTGCAGTAGTGGTTGATGCAGGTGTTGTAGTCATTCCTGCAGTAGTAGTTGATGCAGGTGTTGTAGTCATTCCTGCAGTAGTGGTTGATGCAGGTGTTGTAGTCATTCCTGCAGTAGTAGTTGATGCAGGTGTTGTAGTCATTCCTGCAGTAGTGGTTGATGCAGGTGTTGTAGTCATTCCTGCAGTAGTAGTTGATGCAGGTGTTGTAGTCATTCCTGCAGTAGTAGTTGATGCAGGTGTTGTAGTCATCCCTGCAGGAGTAGTTAATGCAGGTGTTGTAGTCATCCCTGCAGGAGTAGTTGATCCAGGTGTTGTAGTCATTCCTGCTGGTGTAGTTGATGCAGGTGTTGTAGTCATTCCTGCAGGTGTAGTTGATGCAGGTGTTGTAGTCATTCCTGCTGGTGTAGTTGATCCAGGTGTTGTAGTCATTCCTGCAGGTGTAGTTGATCCAGGTGTTGTAGTCATTCCTGCAGGTGTAGTTGATCCAGGTGTTGTAGTCATTCCTGCTGGTGTAGTTGATGCAGGTATTGTAGTCATTCCTGCAGGTGTAGTTGATCCAGGTGATGTAGTCATTCCTGCAGGTGTAGTTGATCCAGGTGATGTAGTCATTCCTGCAGGTGTAGTTGATCCAAGTGTTGTAGTCATTCCTGCAGGAGTAGTTGATGCAGGTGTTGTAGTCATTCCTGCAGGAGTAGTTGATGCAGGTGTTGTAGTCATTCCTGCAGTAGTAGTTGATGCAGGTGTTGTAGTCATTCCTGCAGGAGTAGTTGATGCAGGTGTTGTAGTCATTCCTGCAGGAGTAGTTGATGCAGGTGTTGTAGTCATTCCTGCAGGTGTAGTTGATCCAGGGGTTGTAGTCATTCCTGCAGTAGTAGTTGATGCAGGTGTTGTAGTCATCCCTGCAGTAGTGGTTGATGCAGGTGTTGTAGTGGCTCCTGGAGTTGTAGATGGTATAGTTGTAGTAAGTACTGATGAAGATGTTGGTGCTGAAGCTGTAGTTGTCTCGGCAGGTGTTGTTGAAGCTACAGTTGTTGGTTCTGTAATGAGATGTAAGGAACATTGTTTTTTGTTTTATATACAGTGGCGGCTGGTGCTCCATTTTTTTTTGGGGGGGGGGGGGCAAACAAACCACCCGCCACCATCTCCACCCCACCCTCCGGATCACTTGGTCACTTACCCCATCTCGGTCACGAGCCTGCGTCTCCTCCTCTGTGTCTCCTATTTGGCATCTCCTCCTTGGTGTCTCCTGCTCTGCGTCTGCTCCTTGGTGGCCATGGCCAATATGGTTGCTTCTCCCCTTGGCCAATCAGGTCTCAGGACCCGCTTCCTGATTGGCCGGAAGGGGGAATCAGGAAGACAATAGCAAATATTAATTCGCTATTGTCACACAACTGGGTGGGCTCAGGGTGCAGTGCTCTTTTTTGAAGCCAATTAGAGCCTCAGGCTCCAATCACGTGCTTTAAAAAAAAAAACATTAGAATCCATGCGTCCGGCGCCCTGCATGTAGATTAGGGGCTGGGCGCATGGATTAGGGGGGCGCCGCCCCCGATGGAGCAGTCGCCACTGGTTATATATTAAGTTGGTTCAAAAACTATTGCCAATCCCATTTTATCCTCCCTCCATCGTTACTGATTTTCCCAGATTCTACAGACTTTTTGGTTACTGAACGCAGATTAAACATCCCACCAATCTGAGTTCCCCCAGGGGATCGGTCAGTGTCTTTTAACAGGAATGTATTATTCTTTGAAGGTGGAAAGAATGGATTTTATTGGGATTTTATGTGATAGACCAACACAAAGTGGCACATAATTGTGAAGTGGAAGGAAGATGATAAATAGTTTTCAATTTTTTTTTACAAATAAATATGTGAAAAGTGTGGGGGGCATTTGTATGGCGCCCCCTGAGTCAAAACAAAAAATGAATACAGCCACCACATCTACAGACTAGTAAGTATATTACAGTTCTGATTTTGAATTTAGATATGCTCTAAAGTGCTAGGAGGGTAAATGTATGTGTGTATGTGTGTGTGTGTGGGGGGGGGGATTTGTGTTAGGATGGGGGATTGTGGAGGGCAATTTGTGCTGGGAGGGGGAGGATCTGCCTTAGGATGGGGGACTGGGAGGGCAATTTGTGCTAGGAGGAGGAGGATCTGTGTTAGGATGGGGGATTGGGAAGTGCAAATTGTGCTGGGGGGTGTGTGTTAGGATGGGGGATTGGGGAGGGCAATTTGTGATGGGAGGGGGGGATTTGTGTTAGGATGTGGGATTGGGGAGGGCAATTTGTGCTGGGAGGGAGGGGATTTGTGTTAGGATGGGGGACTGGGAGGGCAATTTGTGCTAGGAGGGGGAGGATCTGTGTTAGGATGGGGGATTGTGGAGGGCAATTTGTGCTGGGAGGGGGAGGATCTGCGTTAGGATGGGGGATTGGGGAGGGCAATTTGTGCTGGGAGGGAGGGGATTTGTGTTAGGATGGGGGACTGGGAGGGCAATTTGTGCTAGGAGGGGGAGGATCTGTGTTAGGATGGTAGATTGGGGAGGGCAATTTGTGATGGGAAGGGGGGAATTTGTGTTGAGATGGGGGATTGGGGAGGGCAATTTGTGCTGGGAGGGGGAGGATCTGTGTTAGGATGGGGGATTGGGGAGGGCAATTTGTGATGGGAGGGGGGATTTGTGTTAGGATGGGGGATTGGGGGGGCAATTTGTGCTGGGAGGGGAGTATCTGTGTTAGGATGGGGGATTGGGGAGGGCAATTTGTGATGGGAGGGAGGATTTGTGTTAGGATGGGGGATTGGGGAGGGCAATTTGTGCTGGGAGGGGAGGATCTGTGTTAAGATGGGGGATTAGGGAGGGCAATTTATGCTGGGAGGGCGGATTTGTGTTAGGATGGGGGATTGGGGGGGGCAAGTTGTGCTGGGGGGGTTTGTGTTAGGATGGGAGATTGGGGAGGGCAATTTGTGCTGGGAGGGGGGGTGATTTGTTTTAGGATGGGGGATTGGGGAGGGCAAATTGTGCAGGGAGGGGGGATTTGGACTTGGGGGAGAGGATTTGTGCTAGAAGAGGGAAGATTTATTTTTTGGGGGGGGTATTTGTGCTGGGGGCATATGAGGAGAGAGAGGATTGGACCTGGGTGCTTGGGGGTAAACATGTAGATTAAAGCTTAATTTGTTTTTGTTAGGGAGGGGGTTTTTGCTTACACATACCATTCATACATCTTGGGATGGGGGTGCAATTTGGCATGTTCCCCCTGGGCTGTGGGTCACCTTGTCCCAGTACTGAGTGATTCTCAACCTCAGTCTGTGACAGACTCACCCGGGACAGAGGCCTTTGGAGCCTCTTGCCTACTGATTATGGGCCCTGACTTTTAAGGGAATGGGAAATCGTACATTTGAAAAAAAACGTAAATTTCAAAAAATAAAAAATTTGAAAAAAATCGCAAATGCAAAGAAAAAAAGGGAAATTCGTCAATTTGCAAAAAATAAAAAATTCAAAGAAAATTTGGAAATTCTAAAAAAATCAGAAGTTCGTAAATGAAAAATAAAAACAGAAATTTGAAAAAAAATCGAAAAATACGTTCCATTTGTTGAGATGCGGCATTCATTATTTTGGCGAATTCGTAACTTCGGATAAATTTGTATTCGTTACGTTCACTACGTTTAAATACCAATAATTTAATAGCTAGCAATAGTTAAAGGGGGATTCCACCCGCGATTTTTTTTTTTTTTTAAAGTAAGCAGCTACAAACACTGTAGCTACTGACTTTTAGAAAGGACACTTACCTGTCCTAGGCGCCCGCGATGTCGGCCCCCCTAGGCCGATCCCTCGATCCTGGCAGGTCCCGGCGCCGCCATCCTCAGTTAGGGAAACAGGCAGTGGAGCCTTGCGGCTTCACTGCCCGTTTCCTACTGCGCATGCGCAAGGGCGGATGCTTTCTGGGATACACACAGTTCCCAGAAGGCAGCGCGCCACATTCCCCAGAAGACACCGCAAGGAGGACGAGGAAGAAGACCTGCCGAGGTGGATGAAGAGGCAGATTAGCAAGTTCCGCATAGCAACCGCCCTTTCTGGTGAGTAAAAAAATATATATATATATTTTTTTTAAGATTTTGGTGTATTTTATTTTTTATTTTTTTTAGGGTGGAACACCACTTTAGGTTATTAGTTATTTGTTATTTCCGCTTTTCTAATTTTCGGGGTTTCAAATTTCCGAATTTACAATTTTTATTTTGAATTTCCTATTTTTTTCATATTTCCGATTTGTTTTCGAATTTCCGATCTTTGCAATTTTTTTCGTATTTACGATATTTTTAAACTCTCCGAACTTCCGATGTTCTTTGAATTTACGATTTTTTTCAAATTTATGAATTTTCAAATTTACGAATTTTCAAATTTACGAATGTTCGGAAAAGTTCGTTAAACGGGTTTTCATTCATTCGGATATTTCTGAAATTAACGCATTTGTCAAAATTCATTAAAAAACGAATTAGTAACGAAACGAATTGCACATGTCTACTATATTCCACACTTCCAGCGAGGAGTACTCCACACTGTGGGACTCATAGCAGATGCTGATGTCATCAGCAAGCCATCTGTCTGGGGTCGCCGGCCATATTGTGTTTATTGAAAATATGTCTCCTGCTATTGTCTGAAAGTGTTCTGTGTTTATACTTATGTTAATGAGTATTGTACTTTCTGAGCTTCGAGCCGGCAAGTCTGATCTGCAATGAGACATCTGAGTCATCCAGGTAGCTAATGTAATGTTTATAATATATGTCGGTTGTTGTAATGATATTCTTGTGTACAGGTTGTATTGTTAGGGTAATATAATCAGGAATGGGGGGGAATGTCCTCCTGTGGTGTATATATTCTATATTTTTGTTCAAATAAACAGCTTCTTATTCTGGTTTGCTCCAAAACTGGTGTTGCCTAGACCTTGAGGAGGGGGGTGTCCTCCTGTGGTGTATATATTCTATATTCTTGTTCAAATAAACAGCTTCTTATTCTGGTTTGCTCCAAAACTGGTGTTGCCTAGTTCTTGAGGAGGGGGGATGTCCTCCTGTGGTGTATATATTCTATATTTTTGTTCAAATAAACAGCTTCTTATTCTGGTTTGCTCCAAAACTGGTGTTGCCTAGACCTTGAGGAGGGGGGATGTCCTCCTGTGGTGTATATATTCTATATTCTTGTTCAAATAAACAGCTTCTTATTCTGGTTTGCTCCAAAACTGGTGTTGCCTAGTTCTTGAGGAGGGGGGGGATGTCCTCCTGTGGTGTATATATTCTATATTTTTGTTCAAATAAACAGTTTCTTATTCTGGTTTGCTCCAAAACTGGTGTTGCCTAGACCTTGAGGAGGGGGGGGGGATGTCCTCCTGTGGTGTATATATTCTATATTTTTGTTCAAATAAACAGTTTCTTATTCTGGTTTGCTCCAAAACTGGTGTTGCCTAGTTCTTGAGGAGGGGGGGGTAATGTCCTCCCGTGGTGTATATATTCTATATTTTTGTTCAAATAAACAGCTTCTTATTCTGGTTTGCTAGAAAACGGGTGTTGCCTAGTTCTTTGGGTAACTATATCCAGATTCACTAGTCTCGTGTTCCAGAGCTTGGGAAGCAGCTTCTTGGTGGAGATAACCAGTCAGGGTGAACGGGTTCCATCACACAGTCCTCGAGTACCCTCAACAGGCCATGTTTTGGGAATTTCTCTTAGGTAAAATAGCTGTCCAAAACACCAAGCCATTGACTCGGATTTAAAGCACCTGTGCAAGATAAAGGAAAACTTGCAAACATGGCCTGTTGGGGTTGCTTGAGGATTGAGTTTGAGAACCACTGGAGTGGAGGCGCCTGTGATGAGCAGCAGCTCACCTTGAACACATTTTTTTGCAAGGTTCATCAGGATGTGATTTAAAATGAATGGTCCTTCATACACTACACCACTGATCACGCATTACCATGTATGGTGGCGATACGTGTAAAACGCCTGCTACTGCAACAGGTGGGTGAATCTCAACTCAGAGGGCCTCAACCTTTGATACCTGTGGATTTCTGGTTATGCACCAACATCTTGTACGATAACAGTTTCTATTCCCTGTTGCTCATAAACAATATTTAATGAATACTCCTTTATGGTTTCACCTACCTGGAGTTGTTGTGTTGTCGAAAATGAGAGGGATGCCCCCTATGGTGCCGTTATCTCGCCCATTCATATCAAAGACCATCTGTACCGTTTCATCAGTGTGATTGTCAGCCGGGAATTGTGCTGTAGCGTTGGCCTCGGTGGAACCTCGTCTGTTGAGAAAACACAAATTCATCTCTCAACTTTTCTGCCTTTTTCCTGCTCAGATCTGCCCCTCACACAGACATATTCCTCTTTCTATAAACCCTGTACTATGTATAATGTCTGAGCAAATACTGCGTGCATTGATCTTCTAACCACTTCCTTCAAACGGATGTACCTGTATGTCCTTGAGTTTTAGTGGTTATACCGGGGTGATGGCCACACCCATAAACCTGGTATCCCTTTTGTTTTTCAGCTGGTGATGCTGAATAAAGTAAAAGCAATCCGAGCAGCTAAATAGCTCCTGCAGCTGTCAATTACAGCCAGTGAGGAGAGAGTTGGGGGGGGGGGAGCTGCATTCTGTGTGTCAATAGACATAGAGAGCCGGCTCAGGATTGAGCCCGCACAAGTGCCCCGAGAGCAAGCAGCTTGCTACAGTGCATCCGCAAAGTATTCACAGCACTTCACTTTTTCCACATTTTCTTATGTTACAGCCTTATTCCAAAATGGATTCAATTCATTATTTTCCTCAAAATTCGACAAACTATCCCCCATAATGACAACGTGACAGAAGTTTGTTTGAAATCTTTGCAAGATTATTAAAAATAAAAACGAAAAAATCCCATGTACAAAAGTATTCACAGCCTTTGCCATGACACTTAAAATTGAACTCAAAATCCTGTTTCTACTGATCATCCATGAGATGTTTCTACAACTTGATTGGAGTCCACCTGTGGTAAATTAAGTTGATTGGACATGATTTGGAAAGGCACACACCTGTCTATATAAAGGTCCCACAGTTAACAGTGCATGTCAGAGCACAAACTAAGCCATGAAGTCCAGGGAATTGTCTGTAGACCTCCAAGACAGGACTGTATGGAGGCACAGATCGGGGGAAGGGTACAGAAAAATGTCTGCAGCATTCAAGGTCCCAATGAACACAGTGGATGGAAGAAGTTTGGAACCATCATGACTCTTCCTAGAGCGGGCCGCCCGGCCAAACTGAGCGATCGGGGAGAAAGGCCTTAGTCAGGGAGGTGACCAAGAACCCGATGGTCATTCTTACAGAGCTCCAGTGTTTCTCTGTGGAGAGAGGAGAACCTTAAAGAAGAACAACCATCTCTGCAGCACTCCACCAATCAGGCCTGTATAGTATGTGGCCAAACGTAAGCCACTCCTCAGTAAAAGGCACATGACAGCCCGCCTGGATGCACCTGAAGGATTCTCAGACCATTAGAAACAAAATTCTCTGGTCTGATGAAACAAAGATTGAACTCTTTGGCCTGAATGGCAAGCGTCATGTCTGGAGGAAACCAGGCACCGCTCATCACCTGGTCAATACCATAACTACAGTGAAGCATGGTGGTGGCAGCATCACGCTGTGGGGATGTTTTTCAGCGGCAGGAACTGGGAGACTAGTCAGGATAGAGGGAAAGATGAATGCAGCAATGTACAGAGACATCCTTGATGAAAACCTGCTCCAGAGTGCTCTGGACCTCAGACTGGGGCGAAGGTTCATCTTCCAACAGGACAACGACCCTAAGCCCACAGCCAAGATATAGGAGTGGTTACGTGACAACTCTGTGAATGTCCTTGAGTGGCCCAGCCAGAGCCCAGACTTGAACCCAATTGAACATCTCTGGAGAGATCTGAAAATGGCTGTGCACCGACTCTCCCCATCCAACCTGATTGACCTTGAGAGGTCCTGCAAAGAAGAATGGGAGAAAATGCCCAAAAATAGGTGGGCCAAGCTTGTGGCATCATACTCAGAAAGACTGGAGGCTGTAATTGGAGGAGCTTCACCTAAGTATTGAGCAAAGGCTGTGATACTTATGTACATGGGAGGAGCCTGTGATACTTATGTACATGGGAGGAGTCTGTGATACTTATGTACATGGGAGGAGCCTGTGATACTTATGTACATGGGAGGAGCCTGTGATACTTATGTACATGGGAGGAGCCTGTGATACTTATGTACATGGGAGGAGCCTGTGATACTTATGTACATGGGAGGAGCCTGTGATACTTATGTACATGGGAGGAGCCTGTGATACTTATGTACATGAGAGGAGCCTGTGATACTTATGTACATGAGAGGAACCTGTGATACTTATGTACATGAGAGGAGTCTGTGATACTTATGTACATGGGAGGAGCCTGTGATACTTATGTACATGGGAGGAGTCTGTGATACTTATGTACATGAGAGGAGCCTGTGATACTTATGTACATGGGAGGAACCTGTGCTACTTATGTACATGGGAGGAGTCTGTGATACTTATGTACATGGGAGGAGCCTGTGATACTTATGTACATGGGAGGAGCCTGTGATACTTATGTACATGGGAGGAGCCTGTGATACTTATGTACATGGGAGGAGTCTGTGATACTTATGTACATAAGAGGAGCCTGTGATACTTATGTACATGGGAGGAGTCTGTGATACTTATGTACATGGGAGGAGCCTGTGATACTTATGTACATGGGAGGAGCCTGTGATACTTATGTACATGAGAGGAGCCTGTGATACTTATGTACATGGGAGGAGCCTGTGATACTTATGTACATGAGAGGAGCCTGTGATACTTATGTACATGAGAGGAACCTGTGATACTTATGTACATGAGAGGAGCCTGTGATACTTATGTACATGGGAGGAGCCTGTGATACTTATGTACATGGGAGGAGCCTGTGATACTTATGTACATGGGAGGAGCCTGTGATACTTATGTACATGGGAGGAGCCTGTGATACTTATGTACATGAGAGGAGCCTGTGATACTTATGTACATGAGAGGAGCCTGTGATACTTATGTACATGAGAGGAACCTGTGATACTTATGTACATGAGAGGAGTCTGTGATACTTATGTACATGGGAGGAGCCTGTGATACTTATGTACATGGGAGGAGCCTGTGATACTTATGTACATGGGAGGAGTCTGTGATACTTATGTACATGGGAGGAGCCTGTGATACTTATGTACATGGGAGGAACCTGTGCTACTTATGTACATGGGAGGAGTCTGTGATACTTATGTACATGGGAGGAGCCTGTGATACTTATGTACATGGGAGGAGCCTGTGATACTTATGTACATGGGAGGAGCCTGTGATACTTATGTACATGGGAGGAGTCTGTGATACTTATGTACATGGGATTTGTTTTGTTTTTTATTTTAAATTTAAATTTGCAAAGATATCAAACAAACTTCTTTCATGTTGTCATTATGGGGGATTGTTTGTAGAATTTTGAGGAAAAGAATGAATTTAATCCATTTTGGAATAAGGCTGTAACATAACAAAATGTGGGAAAAGTGAAGCGATGTGAATACTTTCCGGATGTAGTGTATGGGAGAATTCAGAAGGGGAGAGGAGCCAGGAGCGCCGGGGGGGACCCGAGAAGAGGAGGAATCGGGGCTGCTCTGTGCAAAACCATTACACAGAGCAGGTAAGTATAACATTGTTTGTTATTTAAATTTTTTATTTCTTCTTTACAGTCACTTTATTTGCTCAGTTGACATTCCCCAGTGATGGTCATTCTCAGTCTTCTGGTGCTCAGATTGTTGTCCTGTGAGATGGACGTTGGGGAAGCCTTACCCAGAACCCCCTGCACCACCCCCTCCCCTATAAAATAACATTGGGATAACTTACCTGTAGTTTATTACAGTGACACTAATACATTCAAAGAACGTTTGTTGAATAAATATGAGCGCCTGCAAGGAGAATATACAGAATTACTTACATTGATTTGTCATTTCTACATTTAAAGGCTCAGTATTTAGTTTGAGAGTTTCAGATGTTAAAATTTAATTTCAAGTGTAAATCAAGCCAAATTTTTTTTTTTTTTTTTTTTTAAGAGAATGTGGAAGGAATGTAGAAGGATTACAATCTCTATGGCATTTTTGCTCATATCCAGGGTGACAGGGAGATTTCCCCCCACTTCCTGTGCTGATGCCAACATTTTTAACCACTTGACAACTGGGCACATAACCCCCTTCCTGCCCAGGCGAAATTTCAGCTTTCGGCACTGTCACGCTTTGAATGACAATTGCGCGGTCGTGCGAAATGTGGCTCCCAAACAAAATTGACGTCCTTTTTTTCCCCACAAATAGAGCTTTCTTTTGGTGGTATTTGATAATTTCGGCGGTTTTTATTTTTTGCGCTATAAACAAAAAAAAGCGACAATTTTGAAAAAAAAAAAACAATATTTTTTACTTTTTGCTATAATAAATATCCCATTTTTTTTTTTAAAAAAAGATTTTTTTTTTCTCAGTTTAGGCCGATACGTATTCTTCTACATATTTTAGGTAAAAAAAAAAAAAAATCACAATAAGCGTATAGTGATTGGTTTGCGCAAAAGTTATAGCGCCTACAAAATAGGGAATAGAATTATGACATTTTAAAAAAAAATTTTTTTTACTAGTAATGGCGGCGATCTGCGATTTTTATTGTGACTGCGAAATTATGGCGGACACATCGGACACTTTTGACACATTTTTGGGACCATTCAAATTTATACAGCGAACAGTGCTATAAATATGCACTGATTACTGTATAAATGTGACTGGCAGGGAAGGGGTTAACACAAGGGGGCGATCAAGGGGTTAATATGTTCCCTGCTAGATGTTCTTACTGTGGGGGGAGGGGACTGACTGGGGGAGGTGACCGATGGTTGTCCCTATGTACAAGGGACACACCATCGTTCTCCTCTCTCCTGACAGGACGTGGATCTCTGTGTTTACACACACAGAACCACGTCCCTGCCTCTGTAACAGCCGATCCCGGCTAACCTGGCGGACATCGCGGCCGCCAGGCCCACGCATCGGCACCCGCCTGACACGGCGGGCACAGCTCTTCCGCAAAGTAAACAGGAGGACGTCCGTAGACGTCCTCCCAGCAATTGAGCGCCGCAATGCGGCCGTCTTTTTAGAATGGCCCGGGTGCGAAGTGGTTAATAGACAGGAAGTGAGGGGAAATCTCCAATATTTACAAAGGCAGAATTTTTTTTTTCTTCAGTAAAGTAGAGAAAGTCTAGAGCCCCTGTAAGACTTTTACACCTGTCTATGTCCCTTTTTAGAGTTTCTTACTTCCCATCTTTTTTTGTCACCAGGAAGTCAGGCAAGATGTCTCTGCCAGAGCCCTGGATAGCTAAAAAAAACCCGGCTAACAGAGGTTCTAAACCTTCTTTACTCCATCCAAAAAGTTTTAGCTGGACATACACTATAATATACATACATTACAATTGGCATTGGTACTAAGACGAATATGGATCCCATTTCTAACCTCCTAGGTGATTGGTTGACTTCAATATTTTGAGTGACCGACCCAGAACGGCAAAGTGAAGTCACAGTGCCTTCTCCGCATTTAACTAAGAACTAGACATGTGCACTGCACTGTTTTTTTTTTCTGGGTCACTCGTTATGATTGCAAGTCGTAAATTCATAATTTCGAAAATAAGAAAGAAAATCTGAATATTCGAAAGAATAACTACCGTAATTTGCGCTCTATAAGACGCACCTGACCATAAGACGCACCTAGGTTTTAGAGGAGGAAAACAATATTCTGAACCAAATGGTGTACTAAAATACTTACCAGTGCCCATGAAATGCAGCCTGACCATTGCCAATAATGCAGCCTGACCATTGCCAATAATGCAGCCTGACCATTGCCAATAATGCAGACTGACCATTGCCAATAATGCAGCCTGACCATTGCCAATAATGCAGCCTGACCATTGCCAATAATGCAGCCTGACCATTGCCAATAATGCAGCCTGACCATTGCCAATAATGCAGCCTGACCATTGCCAATAATGCAGCCCGACCATTGCCAATAATGCAGCCCGACCATTGCCAATAATGCAGCCTGACCATTGCCAATAACGCAGACCGACCATTGCCAATAATGCAGACTGACCATTGCCAATAATGCAGCCTGACCATTGCCAATAACGCAGACCGACCTGTGGCTTGTCTTCTCAGCAAGTGTCAGGACATGTCGGGAGATCGCCTGGTGCTCGTGAGGGCTTGGGGTGTCTTTCCTCCGCTCTTTTCTGGTACTAACTTCCGGTACTAACCTGGCGACGGCAGCGGGGGGTGTTGCCGAAAGTGGCAGGGGGTGTTGCCTTATTTACATTCGCTCCAAAAGACGCAGAGACATTTCCCCCATATTTTTTTTGGGGGGGGGGGAAGTGTGTCTTATGGTCCAAAAAATACGGTAACTAACTAACTAATAACTAACTATTAAATGATAGGTATTGGAATTTCCTTTCAAATGTTGCTGTTAGTGAACACAACGAATACAAATCTATCCAAAGTTACAAATTATCCGAAATAATGAATGCCGCATCTAAACAAATGGAACTGAAAGAAGTAATAATAATTAATTTTTTTTTTTATTATTATTATTATTGTTATATCTTATTATTAATTTGTTACATTCCATTTGTTTAGCTACAGCATTCCTTATTTCGGATAATTCGTAACTTTGGATGAATTCGTATTCGTTACATTCACTAACAGCCAAATTTGAAAGGAAATTCCAATACCTCTAATTTAATAGTTAGGATTAGTTATTCTTTTGGGTTTTCAGATTTTCTTTCTTATTTTCGGATTTTCTTTCTTATTTAAGAATTTATGAATTTTCACAAAGATTTGTTAAACGGGTTTATCGTTAAAATTCAGATTAGATATGTGCGATTCGTTTCATTTCGAATTAATATTCTGAGACATTTTTTGTTATTCGGAAATATCTGAATACCCAAATTACAATATAAACAAATTTTACTGAATGCTCCGAATAACGTAACGAAATTCGTCAAATTCGGACTGAAATTCGAATTGAATTTTACATTGAACTCCAGTCGAATTCTAACTGTAACACATATTGGTGAAATCAAAGACTGTGTGCGTTATTAGAGTACCATTTGGAAATAATACTGTTTTTGTTAAGCCAAAGGTGATTTAAAGAGTCATTGTAATCATTTGGTGAAGATTTTTCTTTTGTTTGTTCACTTTACTGCATTCAAATCGAAAACAATATAACATTTTCGTTTCGACCGTTTCGAAAAACTTTCGATTTGATCAATTCGAATCGAAAAAAAAAACGGTAAGTTCGAAAATTCCAAATACGAATTCCGAAAACGAATTGAACGAATCAACCGAATTTAACTAAACGAAATAACAAGAGTAACGAATCGAAACAAAACACATTTTTTCGTCATGCACATGTGTAATTCAGATATTTCCAAATGAACAAATTTGTCACAATTCATTAAAAAACAATTTTGGAACTAAACGAATTGCACATGTCTACTAAGGACCGTACCCGCGCCATTACCTTTTGGTACCACCTCCCCCCTCCCTTTAGATTGTAGGCTCCACGAGCAGGGCCCTCCTATCCCTTCTGTCTTCAACTGTATTGTAATGGTACTGTCCCCCCCCCCCCCTCTACATTATAAAGAGCTGCGGAAACTGACTATTGATCCTGTATTATAATAATATTAATTTAACCCCTTCAATACTGGGCACTTTGACCCCCTTCCTGCCCAGGCCAATTTACAGCTTTCAGAGCTGTCACACTTTGAATGACAATTGCGCGGTCATGCAACACTGTATCTAAACGTAATTTTTATAATTTTGTTCATACAACTAGAGCTTTCTTTTGGTGGTATTTAACTAGATGCCGACGGCCCCACATACATTTACTGCGGCAGGGCGGCCGCTCTGGGCAGAATCACGTACCTGTACGTAATTCTGCAATTCCAGATCTGGGGGCACGCACGTGCGCCGACTGCGACCCGCTCCTGCTGTGATTGGACACAGCGGCCGCCAATCAGCAGGAACCAGCAGACACGATGTCTCCTGTGACCCGCCGATCGTTTGGGACACAGGCAGATCGCCATTCTGTGACAATGGAAGGCTGTGATCCTGTGTTCCTGCTAAGCGAGAACACAGATCTCTGCTTTCCCATGGTACAACCACCCCCCACACAGTTGGCAAGCACTCCCTAGGAACACAGTTAACCTTTTGATCGCCCCTGATGTCAACCCGTTGCCTCCCAGTGTCATTAGTACAGTGACAGTGCATATTTTTTAGCATTGATCACTATATTAGTGTCACTGGTCCCCAAAAAGTTAGGTGTCTGATTTGTCTCACTGCCGGTACCATATGACCACTGTAATCACATTGTACTGTGGTATCCGCAGCGAGCCGGTACACTGATCAGTCATCGGCTGTGTCCGGTGAACGCAGTCGGTGACAGATTGCGCCGCAGCGCAGCCCTGCGCTACTCGGATCGACGAGAGGCCTGCTCAGCCTTCAATTTATTGTAGGCTGGGGGGGAGGGGGGGATGTATTAACACGACAGCCAAAAAAACTGTAATTTTGCAAAGTCTGTGACCACAGCCCACACCTCCCCCTAGGACCGATTTATCATTTTTCTTTGTAATTGTATTTTAATAGACTTTTTTTAGTTTTTTTATATACATTTATAACGTGATGATTTCTTTATTATGTTATCATTAGCGAGTGTTATTTTATAAATTTTATAAATAATATTTGTTATGAGATACCTTTAGTTTGCATAACACTCATTATAGATGCAGCACATGGTCAGCTGGGCCTGCACGCTTGTTGGCTGCCCCTGTCTAACTGACAACTCAGAGGAGGGGTACTATTTTTGTTAGGAGGGAGGGAGGGGTGTCTCCATCCTCTGAGCCATTTAGCTATGTGTGTAATCTGATATGTTGCTTTTCAAGACTATTCACAACAGACGATAAATAAGTCTTCAGGAAAACGAATGGTTTGCCTTTAACTTGCAACCTGCTGACTGCATGCGGTGAATATGATATATTAAAGCGGATCCTACCCCCGGACTCCGGTCAATGTGCACCCTTTGTTTTTGGATTTTTCTTTCTTTAAAATACCTTAAATAACCCTTTAAGAAACTCCTGATAATATTTAGGTCAATAACAGATGTTCTTATACTCACATATTTCACAACTATTCTAGTAAGTTGCTGGTATTCCTTGGATGAAGGAACCGTATATGCTTCTTGGAATTCCAGATTCATTTTAAAATGGAATTTGTAACTATACATTTTTTTATTAGCAGTTGTGGACATAGGTGCAACTGTAGTTGTAGTCTGTGCTGCTGTAGTTGTTTGTTCTGCAGTAGTAGTTGATGCAGGTGTTGTAGTCATTCCTGCAGTAGTAGTTGATGCAGGTGTTGTAGTCATTCCTGCAGTAGTATTTGATGCAGGTGTTGTAGTCATTCCTGCAGTAGTAGTTGATGCAGGTGTTGTAGTCATTCCTGCAGTAGTAGTTGATGCAGGTGTTGTAGTCATTCCTGCAGTAGTAGTTGATGCAGGTGTTGTAGTCATTCCTGCAGTAGTAGTTGATCCAGGTGTTGTAGTCATTCCTGCAGTAGTAGTTGATGCAGGTGTTGTAGTCATTCCTGCAGTAGTAGTTGATGCAGGTGTTGTAGTCATTCCTGCAGGTGTAGTTGATGCAGGTGTTGTAGTCATTCCTGCAGTAGTAGTTGATGCAGGTGTTGTAGTCATTCCTGCAGTAGTAGTTGATGCAGGTGTTGTAGTCATTCCTGCAGTAGTGGTTGATGCAGGTGTTGTAGTCATTCCTGCAGTAGTAGTTGATCCAGGTGTTGTAGTCATTCCTGCAGTAGTAGTTGATGCAGGTGTTGTAGTCATTCCTGCAGTAGTGGTTGATGCAGGTGTTGTAGTCATTCCTGCAGTAGTAGTTGATCCAGGTGTTGTAGTCATTCCTGCAGTAGTGGTTGATGCAGGTGTTGTAGTCATTCCTGCAGTAGTAGTTGATGCAGGTGTTGTAGTCATTCCTGCAGTAGTGGTTGATGCAGGTGTTGTAGTCATTCCTGCAGGTGTAGTTGATGCAGGTGTTGTAGTCATTCCTGCAGTAGTAGTTGATCCAGGTGTTGTAGTCATTCCTGCAGTAGTGGTTGATGCAGGTGTTGTAGTCATTCCTGCAGTAGTAGTTGATCCAGGTGTTGTAGTCATTCCTGCAGTAGTGGTTGATGCAGGTGTTGTAGTCATTCCTGCAGTAGTGGTTGATGCAGGTGTTGTAGTCATTCCTGCAGTAGTGGTTGATGCAGGTGTTGTAGTCATTCCTGCAGGAGTAGTTGATCCAGGTGTTGTAGTCATTCCTGCAGTAGTGGTTGATGCAGGTGTTGTAGTCATTCCTGCAGTAGTAGTTGATGCAGGTGTTGTAGTCATTCCTGCAGTAGTAGTTGATCCAGGTGTTGTAGTCATTCCTGCAGTAGTAGTTGATCCAGGTGTTGTAGTCATTCCTGCAGTAGTAGTTGATGCAGGTGTTGTAGTCATTCCTGCAGTAGTGGTTGATGCAGGTGTTGTAGTCATTCCTGGAGTAGTAGTTGATGCAGGTGTTGTAGTCATTCCTGCAGTAGTAGTTGATGCAGGTGTTGTAGTCATTCCTGCAGTAGTGGTTGATGCAGGTGTTGTAGTCATTCCTGGAGTAGTAGTTGATCCAGGTGTTGTAGTCATTCCTGCAGTAGTAGTTGATGCAGGTGTTGTAGTCATTCCTGCAGTAGTAGTTGATGCAGGTGTTGTAGTCATTCCTGCAGTAGTAGTTGATGCAGGTGTTGTAGTCATCCCTGCAGTAGTGGTTGATGCAGGTGTTGTAGTGGCTCCTGGAGTTGTAGATGGTATAGTTGTAGTAAGTGCTGATGAAGTTGTGGGTGCTGAAGCTGTAGTTGTCTCGGCAGGTGTTGTTAAAGCTACAGTTGTTGGTTCTGCAATGAGATGTAAGGAACATTGTTTTTTGTGTTATATACAGTGGCGGCTGGTGCTCCATTTTGGGGGGGGGGGGCTGCAAACAAACCACCCGCCACCATCTCCAACCCACCCTCCCGATCAGTCAGTCACTTACCCCATCTAGGTCACGAGCCTGCGTCTCCTCCTCGGTGTCTCCTTCTTGGCATCTCCTCCTTGGTGTCTCCTGCTCGGTGTCTCCTCCTCGTCAGCCAATATGGTCGCTTCTCCTCTCAGCCAATCAGGTCTCAGGACCCGCATCCTGATTGGCCGGGAGGAGAATCAGGAAGACAATAGCAAATATTTATTCGCTATTGTCACACAACTGGGTGGGCTCAGCACCCCAAGCCCACCCTTTTTGGAAGCCAATTAGAGCCTCAGGCTCTAATCACGTGCTTAAAAAAAGAGGAACCCCATTAAAATCCATGTGTCCGGCGCCCTGCATGTAGATTAGGGGCTGGGCGCATGGATTAATGGAGCGGCCGCCACTGGTTATATATTAGGTTGGTTCAAAAACTATGGTGGAAGGTGGAAAGAACAACGTTTTTGAAATGTTTGAGGAATTTCAGTTACAAATAGAAGAAGAGATTTGCCCCAAGAAAAAAGATTACCATAGATTATCATGATCTTCTTCATTTATATAACCTTACTATTGTATATACAGTGCCTTGAAAAAGTATTCATACCCCTTGTAATTTTCCACATTTTGTCATGTTGCAACCAAAAACGTAAATGTATTTTATTGGGATTTTATGTGATAGACCAACACAAAGTGGCACATAATTGTGAAGTGGAAGAAAAATTATAAATTTTTTTAATTTTTTTTTTTACAAATAAATATGTGAAAAATAAATATATGGGCATTTGTATGGCGCCCCCCTGAGTCAAAACAAAAATGAATACAGCCACCACATCTACAGACTAGTAAGTATATTACAGTTCTGATTTTGAATTTAGATAAGCTCTAAAGTGCTAGGAGGGTAAATGTATGTGTGTATGTAAGGGGGGGATTTGTGTTAGGATGAGGGATTGGGGAGGGCAATTTGTGCTGGGAGGGGGGATTTGTATTAGGATGGGGGATTGGGGAGGGCAATTTGTGCTGGGAGGGGGATTTGGACTTGGGGGAGATAATTTGTGATAGAAGAGGGAAGATTTTTTTTGAGGGGGGGGATTTTTGCTGGGGGCATATGAGGAGAAAGAGGATTGGACCTGGGTGCTTGGGGGGTGAACATGTAGATTGGAGCTTCATTTGTTTTTGTTAGGGAGGGGATTTTATCTGACACACAACATTCATACACCTTGGGATGGGGGCGCAATTTTGCATTTTCCCCCTGGGCTGTGGGTGACCTTGTCCCAGCACTGAGTACAGCAGTGGTTCTCAACCTCAGTCTGTGACAGACTCACCCGGGACAGAGGCCTTTGGAGCCTCTTGCCTACTGACTATGGGCCCTGACTTTTAAGGGAATGCCTGGGACCCTTGGGGTAATGTTACTTTGGATTCAAGTCCATGTCTCCCCAAGACACACAGACTCTGGGATCCATGTTAAGGGCCTATATGCTAGACATGTGCACTGCCGAAAAATTAGTTCATTTTCATTTCATTTGTTTATTTTTTTTCCGTTTTTCAGGTCATTCATGAATTTAAAAAAAAAAATGGAAATTTAAAACAAAAAATTGTAAATTAGAAAAAATGGAAAAAAGGGAAATTCGTAAATTAAAAAAAAAAAAAAACAGAGATAAAAAAAAAACAAAAAATTTGTTTAGAAACGGCATTCGTTATTTCGGCTAATTCGTAACTTCGGATAAATTCGTATTCGTTACGTTCAGCCAAATTTGAAAGGAAATTCCAATACCAATAATTTAATAGCTAGCAATAGTTAAGTTATTATTAGCTAGTTGTCATTTCCGCTTTTCGAATTTTCGGGGTTTCAAATTTCTGAATTTTTCTATTTTTTTTTTAATTTCCTATTTTTCTCAAATTTCAGATTTTTTTTTGAATTTCACAATTTTGCGTTTTTTTTAAATTTACATTTTTTTCCGAATGTCCGAACTTCCGATGTTTTTCAAATTTAGGAATTTACGATTTTTTTCAAATTTACGAATATTCGAATTTACAAATATTCGTTATAGTTCGTTAAACGGGTTTTCGTTAATTCGGATATTTCCAAAATTAACACATTTGTTGAAATTCATTAAAAAACTAATTCGGAACGAAACGAATTGCACATGTCTACTATATTCCACATTTCCAGCAAGGAGTACTCTACACTGTGGGACTCATAGCAGATGCTGAGGTCATCAGCAAGCCAGCTGTCTGGGGCCCCCGGCCATAATGTGTTTATTGAAAATAGGTCTCCTGCTATTGTCTGAAGGTGTTCTGTGTTTATACTTATGTTAATGTGTATTGTACCTTCTGAGCTTGGAGCCGGCAAGTCTGATTTGCAATGAGACATCTGAGTCATCCAGGTGGCTAATTAATGTAATGTTTATAATATATGTCGGTTGTTGTAATTATATTCTTGTGTACAGGTTGTATTGTTAGGGTAATATGATCAGGAGGGGGGGGTGTCCTCCTGTGGTGTATATATTCTATATTTTTGTTCAAATAAACAGCTTCTTATTCTGGTTTGCTCCAAAACTGGTGTTGCCTAGTTTTTGAGAAGGGGGGAATGTCCTCCTGTGGTGTATATATTCTATATTTTTGTTCAAATAAACAGCTTCTTATTCTGGTTTGCTCCAAAACTGATGTTGCCTAGTTCTTGAGCAGGGGCGGTAATGTCCTCCTGTGGCGTATATAGTCTATATTCTTGTTCAAATAAACAGCTTCTTATTCTGGTTTGCTCCAAAACTGGTGCTGCCTAGTTCTTAGGGTAACTATAGCCAGATTCACTAGCCTCGTGTTCCAGAGCTTGGGAAGCAGCTTCTTGGTGGAGATAACCAGTCAGGGTGAACGGGTTCCGTCACACAGTCCTCGAGTACCCTCAACAGGCCATGTTTTGGGAATTTCTCTTAGGTAAAATAGCTGTCCAAAACACCAAGCCATTGACTCTGATTTAAAGCACCTGTGCAAGATAAAGGAAAACTTGCAAACATGGCCTGTTGGGGTTGCTTGAGGATTGAGTTTGAGAACCACTGGAGTGGAGGAGCCTGTGATGAGCAGCAGCTCACCTTGAACACATTTTTTTTGCAAGGTTCATCAGGATGTGATTTAAAATGAATGGTCCTTCATGCACTACACCACTGATCACGCATTACCATGTATGGTGGCGATACGTGTAAAACGCCTGCTACTGCAACAGGTGGGTGAATCTCAACTCAGAGGGCCTCAACCTTTGATACCTGTGGATTTCTGGTTATGCACCAACATCTTGTACGATAACAGTTTCTATTCCCTGTTGCTCATAAACGATATTTAATGAATACTCCTTTATGGTTTCACCTACCTGGAGTTGTTGTGTTGTCGAAAATGAGAGGGATGCCCCCTATGGTGCCGTTATCTCGCCCATTCATATCAAAGACCATCTGTACCGTTTCATCAGTGTGATTGTCAGCCGGGAATTGTGCTGTAGCGTTGGCCTCGGTGGAACCTCGTCTGTTGAGAAAACACAAATTCATCTCTCAACTTTTCTGCCTTTTTCCTGCTCAGATCTGCCCCTCACACAGACATATTCCTCTTTCTATAAACCCTGTACTATGTATAATGTCTGAGCAAATACTGCGTGCATTGATCTTCTAACCACTTCCTTCAAACGGATGTACCTGTATGTCCTTGAGTTTTAGTGGTTATACCGGGGTGATGGCCACACCCATAAACCTGGTATCCCTTTTTTTTTCAGCTGGTGATGCTGAATAAAGTAAAAGCAATCCGAGCAGCTAAATAGCTCCTGCAGCTCTCAATTACAGCCAGTGAGGAGAGAGTTGGGGGGAGCTGCATTCTGTGTGTCAATAGACATAGAGAGCCGGCTCAGGATTGAGCCCGCACAAGTGCCCCGAGAGCAAGCAGCTTGCTACAGTGCATCCGCAAAGTATTCACAGCACTTCACTTTTTCCACATTTTCTTATGTTACAGCCTTATTCCAAAATTGATTCAATTCATTATTTTCCTCAAAATTCGACAAACTATCCCCCATAATGACAACGTGAAAGAAGTTTGTTTGAAATCTTTGCAAGATTATTAAAAATAAAAACAAAAAAATCCCACGTACAAAAGTATTCACAGCCTTTGCCATGACACTTAAAATTGAACTCAAAATCCTGTTTCTACTGATCATCCATGAGATGTTTCTACAACTTGATTGGAGTCCACCTGTGGTAAATTAAGTTGATTGGAAATGATTTGGAAAGGCACACACCTGTCTATATAAGGTCCCACAGTTAACAGTGCATGTCAGAGCACAAACCAAGCCATGAAGTCCAGGGAATTGTCTGTAGACCTCCAAGACAGGACTGTATGGAGGCACAGATCGGGGGAAGGGTACAGAAAAATGTCTGCAGCATTCAAGGTCCCAATGAACACAGTGGATGGAAGAAGTTTGGAACCATCATGACTCTTCCTAGAGCGGGCCGCCCGGCCAAACTGAGCGATCGGGGAGAAAGGTCTTAGTCAGGGAGGTGACCAAGAACCCAATGGTCATTCTTACAGAGCTCCAGTGTTTCTCTGTGGAGAGAGGAGAACCTTAAAGAAGAACAACCATCTCTGCAGCACTCCACCAATCAGGCCTGTATGGTATGTGGCCAAACGTAAGCCACTCCTCAGTAAATGGCACATGACAGCCCTCCTGGATGCACCTGAAGGATTCTCAGACCATTAGAAACAAAATTCTCTGGTCTGATGAAACAAAGATTGAACTCTTTGGCCTGAATGGCAAGCGTCATGTCTGGAGGAAACCAGGCACCGCTCATCACCTGGTCAATACCATAACTACAGTGAAGCATGGTGGTGGCAGCATCACGCTGTGGGGATGTTTTTCAGCGGCAGGAACTGGGAGACTAGTCAGGATAGAGGGAAAGATGAATGCAGCAATGTACAGAGACATCCTTGATGAAAACCTGCTCCAGAGTGCTCTGGACCTCAGACTGGGACGAAGGTTCATCTTCCAACAGGACAACGACCCTAAGCCCACAGCCAAGATATAGGAGTGGTTACGTGACAACTCTGTGAATGTCCTTGAGTGGCCCAGCCAGAGCCCAGACTTGAACCCAATTGAACATCTCTGGAGAGATCTGAAAATGGCTGTCCACCGACCCCCCCCCCCCCCATCCAACCTGATTGACCTTGAGAGGTCCTGCAAAGAAGAATGGGAGAAACTGCCCAAAAATAGGTGTGCCGAGCTTGTAGCATCATACTCAGAAAGACTGCAGGCTGTAATTGGAGGAGCTTCACCAAAGTATTGAGCAAAGGCTGTGATACTTATGTACATGGGAGGAGCCTGTGATACTTATGTACATGGGAGGAGTCTGTGATACTTATGTACATGGGAGGAGCCTGTGATACTTATGTACATGGGAGGAGCCTGTGATACTTATGTACATGGGAGCAGCCTGTGATACTTATGTACATGGGAGGAGCCTGTGATACTTATGTACATGGGAGGAGCCTGTGAAACTTATGTACATGGGAGGAGCCTGTGATACTTATGTACATGAGAGGAACCTGTGATACTTATGTACATGGGAGGAGCCTGTGATACTTATGTACATGAGAGGAGTCTGTGATACTTATGTACATGGGAGGAGCCTGTGATACTTATGTACATGGGAGGAGCCTGTGATACTTATGTACATGGGAGGAGTCTGTGATACTTATGTACATGAGAGGAGCCTGTGCTACTTATGTACATGGGAGGAACCTGTGCTACTTATGTACATGGGAGGAGCCTGTGATACTTATGTACATGGGAGGAGCCTGTGCTACTTATGTACATGGGAGGAGCCTGTGCTACTTATGTACATGGGAGGAGCCTGTGATACTTATGTACATGGGAGGAGCCTGTGATACTTATGTACATGGGAGGAGCCTGTGATACTTATGTACATGGGAGGAGCCTGTGATACTTATGTAAATGGGATTTGTTTTGTTTTTTATTTTTAATACATTTGCAAAGATATCAAACAAACTTCTTTCATGTTGTCATTATGGGGGATTGTTTGTAGAATTTTGAGGAAAAGAATGAATTTAATCCATTTTGGAATAAGGCTGTAACATAACAAAATGTGGGAAAAGTGAAGCGATGTGAATACTTTCTGGATGTAGTGTATGGGAGAATTCAGAAGGGGAGAGGAGCCAGGAGCGCCGGGGGGGGGGACCCGAGAAGAGGAGGAATCGGGGCTGCTCTGTGCAAAACCATTACACAGAACAGGTAAGTATAACATTGTTTGTTATTTAAAATTGTTATTTCTTCTTTACAGTCACTTTATTTGCTCAGTTGACATTCCCCAGTGATGGTCATTCTCAGTCTTCTGGTGCTTAGATTGTTGTCCTGTGAGATGGACGTTGGGGAAGCCTTACCCAGAACCCCCTGCACCACCCCCTCCCCTATAAAATAACATTGGGATAACTTACCTGTAGTTTATTACAGTGACACTAATACATTCAAAGAACGTTTGTTGAATGAGTATGAGCGCCTGCAAGGAGAATATACAGAATTACTTACATTGATTTGTCATTTCTACATTTAAAGGCTCAGTATTTAGTTTGAGAGTTTCAGATGTTAAAATTTAATTTTAAGTGTAAATCAAGCCAAATTTTTTTTTAAGAGAATGTGGAAGGAATGTAGAAGGATTACAATCTCTATGGCATTTTTGCTCATATCCAGGGTGACAGGGAGATTTCCCCTCACTTCCTGTGCTGATGCCAACATTTTTAACCACTTGACAACTGGGCACATAACCCCCTTCCTGCCCAGGCGAAATTTCAGCTTTCGGCACGGTCACGATTTGAATGACAATTGTGCGGTCGTGCGAAGTGGCTCCCAAACAAAATTGACGTCCTTTTTTCCCCACAAATATAGCTTTCTTTTGGTGGTATTTGATCATTTCTGCGGTTTTTATTTTTTGCGCTATAAACAAAAAAAAGCGACAATTTTGAAAAAAAAACACAATATTTTTTACTTTTTGCTATAATAAATATCCAATTTTTTAAAAAAAAAAACGATTTTTTTTTCTCAGTTTAGGCCGATACGTATTCTTCTACATATTTTAAGTAAAAAAAAAAAATCGCAATAAGCGTATAGTGATTGGTTTGCGCAAAAGTTATAGCGCCTACAAAATAGGGAATAGAATTATGACATTTTGAAAAAAAAATTTTTTTACTAGTAATGGCGGCGATCTGCGATTTTTATTGTGACTGCGACATTATGGCGGACATATCGGACACTTTTGACACATTTTTGGGACCATTCACATTTATACAGCAAACAGTGCTATAAATATGCACTGATTACTGTATAAATGTGACTGGCAGGGAAGGGGTTAACACAAGGGGGCGATCAAGGGGTTAATATGTTCCCTGCTAGATGTTCTTACTGTGGGGGGAGGGGACTGACTGGGGGAGGTGACCGATGGTTGTCCCTATGTACAAGGGACACACCATCGTTCTCCTCTCTCCTGACAGGACGTGGATCTCTGTGTTTACACACAGAGATCCACGTCCTGCCTCTGTAACAGCCGATCGCGGGTACCTGGCGGACATCGCGGCCGCCAGGCCCACGCATCGGCACCCGCCTGACACGGCGGGCACAGCTCTTCCGCAAAGTAAACAGGAGGACGTCCATAGATGTCCTCCCAGCAATTGAGCGCCGCAATGCGGCCGTCTTTTTAGAATGGCCCGGGCGAGAAGTGGTTAATAGACAGGAAGTGAGGGGAAATCTCCAATATTTACAAAGGCAGAATTTTTTTTTTCTTCAGTAAAGTAGAGAAAGTCTAGAGCCCCTGTAAGACTTTTACACCTGTCTATGTCCCTTTTTAGAGTTTCTTACTTCCCATCTTTTTTTGTCACCAGGAAGTCAGGCAAGATGTCTCTGCCAGAGCCCTGGATAGCTAAAAAAAACCCGGCTAACAGAGGTTCTAAACCTTCTTTACTCCATCCAAAAAGTTTTAGCTGGACATACACTATAATATACATACATTATAATTGGCATTGGTACTAAGACGAATATGGATCCCATTTCTAACCTCCTAGGTGATTGGTTGACTTCAATATTTTGAGTGACCGACCCAGAACGGCAAAGTGAAGTCACAGTGCCTTCTCCGCATTTAACTAAGAACTAGACATGTGCACTGCACTGTTTTTTTTTTTCTGGGTCACTCGTTATGATTGCAAGTCGTAAATTCATAATTTCGAAAATAAGAAAGAAAATCTGAATATTCGAAAGAATAACTACCGTAATTTGTGCTCTATAAGACGCACCTGACCATAAGACGCACCTAGGTTTTAGAGGAGGAAAACAATATTCTGAACCAAATGGTGTACTAAAATACTTACCAGTGCCCATGAAATGCAGCCTGACCATTGCCAATAATGCAGCCTGACCATTGCCAATAATGCAGCCTGACCATTGCCAATAATGCAGACTGACCATTGCCAATAATGCAGCCTGACCATTGCCAATAATGCAGCCTGACCATTGCCAATAATGCAGCCTGACCATTGCCAATAATGCAGCCTGACCATTGCCAATAATGCAGCCTGACCATTGCCAATAATGCAGCCCGACCATTGCCAATAATGCAGCCCGACCATTGCCAATAATGCAGCCTGACCATTGCCAATAACGCAGACCGACCATTGCCAATAATGCAGCCTGACCATTGCCAATAATGCAGCCTGACCATTGCCAATAATGCAGCCTGACCATTGCCAATAATGCAGCCTGACCATTGCCAATAATGCAGCCCGACCATTGCCAATAATGCAGCCCGACCATTGCCAATAATGCAGCCTGACCATTGCCAATAACGCAGACCGACCATTGCCAATAATGCAGACTGACCATTGCCAATAATGCAGCCTGACCATTGCCAATAACGCAGACCGACCTGTGGCTTGTCTTCTCAGCAAGTGTCAGGACATGTCGGGAGATCGCCTGGTGCTCGTGAGGGCTTGGGGTGTCTTTCCTCCGCTCTTTTCTGGTACTAACTTCCGGTACTAACCTGGCGACGGCAGCGGGGGGTGTTGCCGAAAGTGGCAGGGGGTGTTGCCTTATTTACATTCGCTCCAAAAGACGCAGAGACATTTCCCCCATATTTTTTTTTGGGGGGGGGGAAGTGTGTCTTATGGTCCAAAAAATACGGTAACTAACTAACTAATAACTAACTATTAAATGATAGGTATTGGAATTTCCTTTCAAATGTTGCTGTTAGTGAACACAACGAATACAAATCTATCCAAAGTTACAAATTATCCGAAATAATGAATGCCGCATCTAAACAAATGGAACTGAAAGAAGTAATAATAATTAATTTTTTTTTTTATTATTATTATTATTGTTATATCTTATTATTAATTTGTTACATTCCATTTGTTTAGCTACAGCATTCCTTATTTCGGATAATTCGTAACTTTGGATGAATTCGTATTCGTTACATTCACTAACAGCCAAATTTGAAAGGAAATTCCAATACCTCTAATTTAATAGTTAGGATTAGTTATTCTTTTGGGTTTTCAGATTTTCTTTCTTATTTTCGGATTTTCTTTCTTATTTAAGAATTTATGAATTTTCACAAAGATTTGTTAAACGGGTTTATCGTTAAAATTCAGATTAGATATGTGCGATTCGTTTCATTTCGAATTAATATTCTGAGACATTTTTTGTTATTCGGAAATATCTGAATACCCAAATTACAATATAAACAAATTTTACTGAATGCTCCGAATAACGTAACGAAATTCGTCAAATTCGGACTGAAATTCGAATTGAATTTTACATTGAACTCCAGTCGAATTCTAACTGTAACACATATTGGTGAAATCAAAGACTGTGTGCGTTATTAGAGTACCATTTGGAAATAATACTGTTTTTGTTAAGCCAAAGGTGATTTAAAGAGTCATTGTAATCATTTGGTGAAGATTTTTCTTTTGTTTGTTCACTTTACTGCATTCAAATCGAAAACAATATAACATTTTCGTTTCGACCGTTTCGAAAAACTTTCGATTTGATCAATTCGAATCGAAAAAAAAAAACGGTAAGTTCGAAAATTCCAAATACGAATTCCGAAAACGAATTGAACGAATCAACCGAATTTAACTAAACGAAATAACAAGAGTAACGAATCGAAACAAAACACATTTTTTCGTCATGCACATGTGTAATTCAGATATTTCCAAATGAACAAATTTGTCACAATTCATTAAAAAACAATTTTGGAACTAAACGAATTGCACATGTCTACTAAGGACCGTACCCGCGCCATTACCTTTTGGTACCACCTCCCCCCTCCCTTTAGATTGTAGGCTCCACGAGCAGGGCCCTCCTATCCCTTCTGTCTTCAACTGTATTGTAATGGTACTGTCCCCCCCCCTCTACATTATAAAGAGCTGCGGAAACTGACTATTGATCCTGTATTATAATAATATTAATTTAACCCCTTCAATACTGGGCACTTTGACCCCCTTCCTGCCCAGGCCAATTTACAGCTTTCAGAGCTGTCACACTTTGAATGACAATTGCGCGGTCATGCAACACTGTATCTAAACATAATTTTTATAATTTTGTTCATACAACTAGAGCTTTCTTTTGGTGGTATTTAACTAGATGCCGACGGCCCCACATACATTTACTGCGGCAGGGCGGCCGCTCTGGGCAGAATCACGTACCTGTACGTAATTCTGCAATTCCAGATCTGGGGGCACGCACGTGCGCCGACTGCGACCCGCTCCTGCTGTGATTGGACACAGCGGCCGCCAATCAGCAGGAACCAGCAGACACGATGTCTCCTGTGACCCGCCGATCGTTTGGGACACAGGCAGATCGCCATTCTGTGACAATGGAAGGCTGTGATCCTGTGTTCCTGCTAAGCGAGAACACAGATCTCTGCTTTCCCATGGTACAACCACCCCCCACACAGTTGGCAAGCACTCCCTAGGAACACAGTTAACCTTTTGATCGCCCCTGATGTCAACCCGTTGCCTCCCAGTGTCATTAGTACAGTGACAGTGCATATTTTTTATCATTGATCACTATATTAGTGTCACTGGCCCTTAAAAAGTTAGGTGTCTGATTTGTCTCACTGCCGGTACCATATGACCACTGTAATCACATTGTACTGTGGTATCCGCAGCGAGCCGGTACACTGATCAGTCATCGGCTGTGTCCGGTGAACGCAGTCGGTGACAGATTGCGCCGCAGCGCAGCCCTGCGCTACTCGGATCGACGAGAGGCCTGCTCAGCCTTCAATTTATTGTAGGCTGGGGGGGAGGGGGGGGATGTATTAACACGACAGCCAAAAAAACTGTAATTTTGCAAAGTCTGTGACCACAGCCCACACCTCCCCCTAGGACCGATTTATCATTTTTCTTTGTAATTGTATTTTAATAGACTTTTTTTAGTTTTTTTATATACATTTATAACGTGATGATTTCTTTATTATGTTATCATTAGCGAGTGTTATTTTATAAATTTTATAAATAATATTTGTTATGAGATACCTTTAGTTTGCATAACACTCATTATAGATGCAGCACATGGTCAGCTGGGCCTGCACGCTTGTTGGCTGCCCCTGTCTAACTGACAACTCAGAGGAGGGGTACTATTTTTGTTAGGAGGGAGGGAGGGGTGTCTCCATCCTCTGAGCCATTTAGCTATGTGTGTAATCTGATATGTTGCTTTTCAAGACTATTCACAACAGACGATAAATAAGTCTTCAGGAAAACGAATGGTTTGCCTTTAACTTGCAACCTGCTGACTGCATGCGGTGAATATGATATATTAAAGCGGATCCTACCCCCGGACTCCGGTCAATGTGCACCCTTTGTTTTTGGATTTTTCTTTCTTTAAAATACCTTAAATAACCCTTTAAGAAACTCCTGATAATATTTAGGTCAATAACAGATGTTCTTATACTCACATATTTCACAACTATTCTAGTAAGTTGCTGGTATTCCTTGGATGAAGGAACCGTATATGCTTCTTGGAAATCCAGATCCATTTTAAAATGGAATTTGTAACTATACATTTTTTGCTTAGCAGTTGTGGACATAGGTGCAACTGTAGTTGTAGTCTGTGCTGCTGTAGTTGTTTGTTCTGCAGTAGTAGTTGATGCAGGTGTTGTAGTCATTCCTGCAGTAGTAGTTGATGCAGGTGTTGTAGTCATTCCTGCAGTAGTATTTGATGCAGGTGTTGTAGTCATTCCTGCAGTAGTAGTTGATGCAGGTGTTGTAGTCATTCCTGCAGTAGTAGTTGATGCAGGTGTTGTAGTCATTCCTGCAGTAGTAGTTGATGCAGGTGTTGTAGTCATTCCTGCAGTAGTAGTTGATCCAGGTGTTGTAGTCATTCCTGCAGTAGTAGTTGATGCAGGTGTTGTAGTCATTCCTGCAGTAGTAGTTGATGCAGGTGTTGTAGTCATTCCTGCAGGTGTAGTTGATGCAGGTGTTGTAGTCATTCCTGCAGTAGTAGTTGATGCAGGTGTTGTAGTCATTCCTGCAGTAGTAGTTGATGCAGGTGTTGTAGTCATTCCTGCAGTAGTGGTTGATGCAGGTGTTGTAGTCATTCCTGCAGTAGTAGTTGATCCAGGTGTTGTAGTCATTCCTGCAGTAGTAGTTGATGCAGGTGTTGTAGTCATTCCTGCAGTAGTGGTTGATGCAGGTGTTGTAGTCATTCCTGCAGTAGTAGTTGATCCAGGTGTTGTAGTCATTCCTGCAGTAGTGGTTGATGCAGGTGTTGTAGTCATTCCTGCAGTAGTAGTTGATGCAGGTGTTGTAGTCATTCCTGCAGTAGTGGTTGATGCAGGTGTTGTAGTCATTCCTGCAGGTGTAGTTGATGCAGGTGTTGTAGTCATTCCTGCAGTAGTAGTTGATCCAGGTGTTGTAGTCATTCCTGCAGTAGTGGTTGATGCAGGTGTTGTAGTCATTCCTGCAGTAGTAGTTGATCCAGGTGTTGTAGTCATTCCTGCAGTAGTGGTTGATGCAGGTGTTGTAGTCATTCCTGCAGTAGTGGTTGATGCAGGTGTTGTAGTCATTCCTGCAGTAGTGGTTGATGCAGGTGTTGTAGTCATTCCTGCAGGAGTAGTTGATCCAGGTGTTGTAGTCATTCCTGCAGTAGTGGTTGATGCAGGTGTTGTAGTCATTCCTGCAGTAGTAGTTGATGCAGGTGTTGTAGTCATTCCTGCAGTAGTAGTTGATCCAGGTGTTGTAGTCATTCCTGCTGGTGTAGTTGATCCAGGTGTTGTAGTCATTCCTGCAGTAGTAGTTGATGCAGGTGTTGTAGTCATTCCTGCAGTAGTAGTTGATGCAGGTGTTGTAGTCATCCCTGCAGTAGTGGTTGATGCAGGTGTTGTAGTGGCTCCTGGAGTTGTAGATGGTATAGTTGTAGTAAGTGCTGATGAAGTTGTGGGTGCTGAAGCTGTAGTTGTCTCGGCAGGTGTTGTTAAAGCTACAGTTGTTGGTTCTGCAATGAGATGTAAGGAACATTGTTTTTTGTGTTATATACAGTGGCGGCTGGTGCTCCATTTTGGGGGGGGGGGGCTGCAAACAAACCACCCGCCACCATCTCCAACCCACCCTCCCGATCAGTCAGTCACTTACCCCATCTAGGTCACGAGCCTGCGTCTCCTCCTCGGTGTCTCCTTCTTGGCATCTCCTCCTTGGTGTCTCCTGCTCGGTGTCTCCTCCTCGTCAGCCAATATGGTCGCTTCTCCTCTCAGCCAATCAGGTCTCAGGACCCGCATCCTGATTGGCCGGGAGGAGAATCAGGAAGACAATAGCAAATATTTATTCGCTATTGTCACACAACTGGGTGGGCTCAGCACCCCAAGCCCACCCTTTTTGGAAGCCAATTAGAGCCTCAGGCTCTAATCACGTGCTTAAAAAAAGAGGAACCCCATTAAAATCCATGTGTCCGGCGCCCTGCATGTAGATTAGGGGCTGGGCGCATGGATTAATGGAGCGGCCGCCACTGGTTATATATTAGGTTGGTTCAAAAACTATGGTGGAAGGTGGAAAGAACAACGTTTTTGAAATGTTTGAGGAATTTCAGTTACAAATAGAAGAAGAGATTTGCCCCAAGAAAAAAGATTACCATAGATTATCATGATCTTCTTCATTTATATAACCTTACTATTGTATATACAGTGCCTTGAAAAAGTATTCATACCCCTTGTAATTTTCCACATTTTGTCATGTTGCAACCAAAAACGTAAATGTATTTTATTGGGATTTTATGTGATAGACCAACACAAAGTGGCACATAATTGTGAAGTGGAAGAAAAATTATAAATTTTTTTAATTTTTTTTTTTACAAATAAATATGTGAAAAATAAATATATGGGCATTTGTATGGCGCCCCCCTGAGTCAAAACAAAAATGAATACAGCCACCACATCTACAGACTAGTAAGTATATTACAGTTCTGATTTTGAATTTAGATAAGCTCTAAAGTGCTAGGAGGGTAAATGTATGTGTGTATGTAAGGGGGGGATTTGTGTTAGGATGAGGGATTGGGGAGGGCAATTTGTGCTGGGAGGGGGGATTTGTATTAGGATGGGGGATTGGGGAGGGCAATTTGTGCTGGGAGGGGGATTTGGACTTGGGGGAGATAATTTGTGATAGAAGAGGGAAGATTTTTTTTGAGGGGGGGGATTTTTGCTGGGGGCATATGAGGAGAAAGAGGATTGGACCTGGGTGCTTGGGGGGTGAACATGTAGATTGGAGCTTCATTTGTTTTTGTTAGGGAGGGGATTTTATCTGACACACAACATTCATACACCTTGGGATGGGGGCGCAATTTTGCATTTTCCCCCTGGGCTGTGGGTGACCTTGTCCCAGCACTGAGTACAGCAGTGGTTCTCAACCTCAGTCTGTGACAGACTCACCCGGGACAGAGGCCTTTGGAGCCTCTTGCCTACTGACTATGGGCCCTGACTTTTAAGGGAATGCCTGGGACCCTTGGGGTAATGTTACTTTGGATTCAAGTCCATGTCTCCCCAAGACACACAGACTCTGGGATCCATGTTAAGGGCCTATATGCTAGACATGTGCACTGCCGAAAAATTAGTTCATTTTCATTTCATTTGTTTATTTTTTTTTCCGTTTTTCAGGTCATTCATGAATTTAAAAAAAAAAATGGAAATTTAAAACAAAAAATTGTAAATTAGAAAAAATGGAAAAAAGGGAAATTCGTAAATTAAAAAAAAAAAAAAACAGAGATAAAAAAAAACAAAAAATTTGTTTAGAAACGGCATTCGTTATTTCGGCTAATTCGTAACTTCGGATAAATTCGTATTCGTTACGTTCAGCCAAATTTGAAAGGAAATTCCAATACCAATAATTTAATAGCTAGCAATAGTTAAGTTATTATTAGCTAGTTGTCATTTCCGCTTTTTGAATTTTCGGGGTTTCAAATTTCTGAATTTTTCTATTTTTTTTTTAATTTCCTATTTTTCTCAAATTTCAGATTTTTTTTTGAATTTCACAATTTTGCGTTTTTTTTAAATTTACATTTTTTTCCGAATGTCCGAACTTCCGATGTTTTTCAAATTTAGGAATTTACGATTTTTTTCAAATTTACGAATATTCGAATTTACAAATATTCGTTATAGTTCGTTAAACGGGTTTTCGTTAATTCGGATATTTCCAAAATTAACGCATTTGTTGAAATTCATTAAAAAACTAATTCGGAACGAAACGAATTGCACATGTCTACTATATTCCACATTTCCAGCAAGGAGTACTCTACACTGTGGGACTCATAGCAGATGCTGAGGTCATCAGCAAGCCAGCTGTCTGGGGCCCCCGGCCATAATGTGTTTATTGAAAATAGGTCTCCTGCTATTGTCTGAAGGTGTTCTGTGTTTATACTTATGTTAATGTGTATTGTACCTTCTGAGCTTGGAGCCGGCAAGTCTGATTTGCAATGAGACATCTGAGTCATCCAGGTGGCTAATTAATGTAATGTTTATAATATATGTCGGTTGTTGTAATTATATTCTTGTGTACAGGTTGTATTGTTAGGGTAATATGATCAGGAGGGGGGGGTGTCCTCCTGTGGTGTATATATTCTATATTTTTGTTCAAATAAACAGCTTCTTATTCTGGTTTGCTCCAAAACTGGTGTTGCCTAGTTTTTGAGAAGGGGGGAATGTCCTCCTGTGGTGTATATATTCTATATTTTTGTTCAAATAAACAGCTTCTTATTCTGGTTTGCTCCAAAACTGATGTTGCCTAGTTCTTGAGCAGGGGCGGTAATGTCCTCCTGTGGCGTATATAGTCTATATTCTTGTTCAAATAAACAGCTTCTTATTCTGGTTTGCTCCAAAACTGGTGATGCCTAGTTCTTAGGGTAACTATAGCCAGATTCACTAGCCTCGTGTTCCAGAGCTTGGGAAGCAGCTTCTTGGTGGAGATAACCAGTCAGGGTGAACGGGTTCCGTCACACAGTCCTCGAGTACCCTCAACAGGCCATGTTTTGGGAATTTCTCTTAGGTAAAATAGCTGTCCAAAACACCAAGCCATTGACTCTGATTTAAAGCACCTGTGCAAGATAAAGGAAAACTTGCAAACATGGCCTGTTGGGGTTGCTTGAGGATTGAATTTGAGAACCACTGGAGTGGAGGAGCCTGTGATGAGCAGCAGCTCACCTTGAACACATTTTTTTTGCAAGGTTCATCAGGATGTGATTTAAAATGAATGGTCCTTCATGCACTACACCACTGATCACGCATTACCATGTATGGTGGCGATACGTGTAAAACGCCTGCTACTGCAACAGGTGGGTGAATCTCAACTCAGAGGGCCTCAACCTTTGATACCTGTGGATTTCTGGTTATGCACCAACATCTTGTACGATAACAGTTTCTATTCCCTGTTGCTCATAAACGATATTTATTGAATACTCCTTTATGGTTTCACCTACCTGGAGTTGTTGTGTTGTCGAAAATGAGAGGGATGCCCCCTATGGTGCCGTTATCTCGCCCATTCATATCAAAGACCATCTGTACCGTTTCATCAGTGTGATTGTCAGCCGGGAATTGTGCTGTAGCGTTGGCCTCGGTGGAACCTCGTCTGTTGAGAAAACACAAATTCATCTCTCAACTTTTCTGCCTTTTTCCTGCTCAGATCTGCCCCTCACACAGACATATTCCTCTTTCTATAAACCCTGTACTATGTATAATGTCTGAGCAAATACTGCGTGCATTGATCTTCTAACCACTTCCTTCAAACGGATGTACCTGTATGTCCTTGAGTTTTAGTGGTTATACCGGGGTGATGGCCACACCCATAAACCTGGTATCCCTTTTTTTTTCAGCTGGTGATGCTGAATAAAGTAAAAGCAATCCGAGCAGCTAAATAGCTCCTGCAGCTCTCAATTACAGCCAGTGAGGAGAGAGTTGGGGGGAGCTGCATTCTGTGTGTCAATAGACATAGAGAGCCGGCTCAGGATTGAGCCCGCACAAGTGCCCCGAGAGCAAGCAGCTTGCTACAGTGCATCCGCAAAGTATTCACAGCACTTCACTTTTTCCACATTTTCTTATGTTACAGCCTTATTCCAAAATTGATTCAATTCATTATTTTCCTCAAAATTCGACAAACTATCCCCCATAATGACAACGTGAAAGAAGTTTGTTTGAAATCTTTGCAAGATTATTAAAAATAAAAACAAAAAAATCCCACGTACAAAAGTATTCACAGCCTTTGCCATGACACTTAAAATTGAACTCAAAATCCTGTTTCTACTGATCATCCATGAGATGTTTCTACAACTTGATTGGAGTCCACCTGTGGTAAATTAAGTTGATTGGAAATGATTTGGAAAGGCACACACCTGTCTATATAAGGTCCCACAGTTAACAGTGCATGTCAGAGCACAAACCAAGCCATGAAGTCCAGGGAATTGTCTGTAGACCTCCAAGACAGGACTGTATGGAGGCACAGATCGGGGGAAGGGTACAGAAAAATGTCTGCAGCATTCAAGGTCCCAATGAACACAGTGGATGGAAGAAGTTTGGAACCATCATGACTCTTCCTAGAGCGGGCCGCCCGGCCAAACTGAGCGATCGGGGAGAAAGGTCTTAGTCAGGGAGGTGACCAAGAACCCAATGGTCATTCTTACAGAGCTCCAGTGTTTCTCTGTGGAGAGAGGAGAACCTTAAAGAAGAACAACCATCTCTGCAGCACTCCACCAATCAGGCCTGTATGGTATGTGGCCAAACGTAAGCCACTCCTCAGTAAATGGCACATGACAGCCCTCCTGGATGCACCTGAAGGATTCTCAGACCATTAGAAACAAAATTCTCTGGTCTGATGAAACAAAGATTGAACTCTTTGGCCTGAATGGCAAGCGTCATGTCTGGAGGAAACCAGGCACCGCTCATCACCTGGTCAATACCATAACTACAGTGAAGCATGGTGGTGGCAGCATCACGCTGTGGGGATGTTTTTCAGCGGCAGGAACTGGGAGACTAGTCAGGATAGAGGGAAAGATGAATGCAGCAATGTACAGAGACATCCTTGATGAAAACCTGCTCCAGAGTGCTCTGGACCTCAGACTGGGACGAAGGTTCATCTTCCAACAGGACAACGACCCTAAGCCCACAGCCAAGATATAGGAGTGGTTACGTGACAACTCTGTGAATGTCCTTGAGTGGCCCAGCCAGAGCCCAGACTTGAACCCAATTGAACATCTCTGGAGAGATCTGAAAATGGCTGTCCACCGACCCCCCCCCCCATCCAACCTGATTGACCTTGAGAGGTCCTGCAAAGAAGAATGGGAGAAACTGCCCAAAAATAGGTGTGCCGAGCTTGTAGCATCATACTCAGAAAGACTGGAGGCTGTAATTGGAGGAGCTTCACCAAAGTATTGAGCAAAGGCTGTGATACTTATGTACATGGGAGGAGCCTGTGATACTTATGTACATGGGAGGAGTCTGTGATACTTATGTACATGGGAGGAGCCTGTGATACTTATGTACATGGGAGGAGCCTGTGATACTTATGTACATGGGAGCAGCCTGTGATACTTATGTACATGGGAGGAGCCTGTGATACTTATGTACATGGGAGGAGCCTGTGAAACTTATGTACATGGGAGGAGCCTGTGATACTTATGTACATGAGAGGAACCTGTGATACTTATGTACATGGGAGGAGCCTGTGATACTTATGTACATGAGAGGAGTCTGTGATACTTATGTACATGGGAGGAGCCTGTGATACTTATGTACATGGGAGGAGCCTGTGATACTTATGTACATGGGAGGAGTCTGTGATACTTATGTACATGAGAGGAGCCTGTGCTACTTATGTACATGGGAGGAACCTGTGCTACTTATGTACATGGGAGGAGCCTGTGATACTTATGTACATGGGAGGAGCCTGTGCTACTTATGTACATGGGAGGAGCCTGTGCTACTTATGTACATGGGAGGAGCCTGTGATACTTATGTACATGGGAGGAGCCTGTGATACTTATGTACATGGGAGGAGCCTGTGATACTTATGTACATGGGAGGAGCCTGTGATACTTATGTAAATGGGATTTGTTTTGTTTTTTATTTTTAATACATTTGCAAAGATATCAAACAAACTTCTTTCATGTTGTCATTATGGGGGATTGTTTGTAGAATTTTGAGGAAAAGAATGAATTTAATCCATTTTGGAATAAGGCTGTAACATAACAAAATGTGGGAAAAGTGAAGCGATGTGAATACTTTCTGGATGTAGTGTATGGGAGAATTCAGAAGGGGAGAGGAGCCAGGAGCGCCGGGGGGGGGGGGGACCCGAGAAGAGGAGGAATCGGGGCTGCTCTGTGCAAAACCATTACACAGAACAGGTAAGTATAACATTGTTTGTTATTTAAAATTGTTATTTCTTCTTTACAGTCACTTTATTTGCTCAGTTGACATTCCCCAGTGATGGTCATTCTCAGTCTTCTGGTGCTTAGATTGTTGTCCTGTGAGATGGACGTTGGGGAAGCCTTACCCAGAACCCCCTGCACCACCCCCTCCCCTATAAAATAACATTGGGATAACTTACCTGTAGTTTATTACAGTGACACTAATACATTCAAAGAACGTTTGTTGAATGAGTATGAGCGCCTGCAAGGAGAATATACAGAATTACTTACATTGATTTGTCATTTCTACATTTAAAGGCTCAGTATTTAGTTTGAGAGTTTCAGATGTTAAAATTTAATTTTAAGTGTAAATCAAGCCAAATTTTTTTTTAAGAGAATGTGGAAGGAATGTAGAAGGATTACAATCTCTATGGCATTTTTGCTCATATCCAGGGTGACAGGGAGATTTCCCCTCACTTCCTGTGCTGATGCCAACATTTTTAACCACTTGACAACTGGGCACATAACCCCCTTCCTGCCCAGGCGAAATTTCAGCTTTCGGCACGGTCACGATTTGAATGACAATTGTGCGGTCGTGCGAAGTGGCTCCCAAACAAAATTGACGTCCTTTTTTCCCCACAAATATAGCTTTCTTTTGGTGGTATTTGATCATTTCTGCGGTTTTTATTTTTTGCGCTATAAACAAAAAAAAGCGACAATTTTGAAAAAAAAACACAATATTTTTTACTTTTTGCTATAATAAATATCCAATTTTTTAAAAAAAAAAACGATTTTTTTTTCTCAGTTTAGGCCGATACGTATTCTTCTACATATTTTAAGTAAAAAAAAAAAATCGCAATAAGCGTATAGTGATTGGTTTGCGCAAAAGTTATAGCGCCTACAAAATAGGGAATAGAATTATGACATTTTGAAAAAAAATTTTTTTTACTAGTAATGGCGGCGATCTGCGATTTTTATTGTGACTGCGACATTATGGCGGACATATCGGACACTTTTGACACATTTTTGGGACCATTCACATTTATACAGCAAACAGTGCTATAAATATGCACTGATTACTGTATAAATGTGACTGGCAGGGAAGGGGTTAACACAAGGGGGCGATCAAGGGGTTAATATGTTCCCTGCTAGATGTTCTTACTGTGGGGGGAGGGGACTGACTGGGGGAGGTGACCGATGGTTGTCCCTATGTACAAGGGACACACCATCGTTCTCCTCTCTCCTGACAGGACGTGGATCTCTGTGTTTACACACAGAGATCCACGTCCTGCCTCTGTAACAGCCGATCGCGGGTACCTGGCGGACATCGCGGCCGCCAGGCCCACGCATCGGCACCCGCCTGACACGGCGGGCACAGCTCTTCCGCAAAGTAAACAGGAGGACGTCCGTAGATGTCCTCCCAGCAATTGAGCGCCGCAATGCGGCCGTCTTTTTAGAATGGCCCGGGCGAGAAGTGGTTAATAGACAGGAAGTGAGGGGAAATCTCCAATATTTACAAAGGCAGAATTTTTTTTTTCTTCAGTAAAGTAGAGAAAGTCTAGAGCCCCTGTAAGACTTTTACACCTGTCTATGTCCCTTTTTAGAGTTTCTTACTTCCCATCTTTTTTTGTCACCAGGAAGTCAGGCAAGATGTCTCTGCCAGAGCCCTGGATAGCTAAAAAAAACCCGGCTAACAGAGGTTCTAAACCTTCTTTACTCCATCCAAAAAGTTTTAGCTGGACATACACTATAATATACATACATTATAATTGGCATTGGTACTAAGACGAATATGGATCCCATTTCTAACCTCCTAGGTGATTGGTTGACTTCAATATTTTGAGTGACCGACCCAGAACGGCAAAGTGAAGTCACAGTGCCTTCTCCGCATTTAACTAAGAACTAGACATGTGCACTGCACTGTTTTTTTTTTCCTGGGTCACTCGTTATGATTGCAAGTCGTAAATTCATAATTTCGAAAATAAGAAAGAAAATCTGAATATTCGAAAGAATAACTACCGTAATTTGCGCTCTATAAGACGCACCTGACCATAAGACGCACCTAGGTTTTAGAGGAGGAAAACAATATTCTGAACCAAATGGTGTACTAAAATACTTACCAGTGCCCATGAAATGCAGCCTGACCATTGCCAATAATGCAGCCTGACCATTGCCAATAATGCAGCCTGACCATTGCCAATAATGCAGCCCGACCATTGCCAATAACGCAGACCGACCATTGCCAATAATGCAGACTGACCATTGCCAATAATGCAGCCTGACCATTGCCAATAACGCAGCCTGACCATTGCCAATAATGCAGCCTGACCATTGCCAATAATGCAGCCTGACCATTGCCAATAATGCAGCCTGACCATTGCCAATAATGCAGCCTGACCATTGCCAATAATGCAGCCTGACCTGTGGCTTGTCTTCTCAGCAAGTGTCAGGACATGTCGGGAGATCGCCTGGCGCTCGTGAGGGCTTGGGGTGTCTTTCCTCCGCTCTTTTCTGGTACTAACTTCCGGTACTAACCTGGCAACGGCAGCGGGGGGTGTTGCCGAAAGTGGCAGGGGGTGTTGCCTTATTTACATTCGCTCCAAAAGACGCAGAGACATTTCCCCCATATTTTTTTGGGGGGGGGGGGGGAAGTGTGTCTTATGGTCCGAAAAATACGGTAACTAACTAACTAATAACTAACTATTAAATGATAGGTATTGGAATTTCCTTTCAAATGTTGCTTTTAGTGAACATAACAAATACAAATTTATCCAAAGTTACAAATTATCCGAAATAATGAATGCCGTATCTAAACAAATGGAACTGAAAGAAGTAATAATAATTAAAATTTTTTTATTATTATTATTGTTATATCTTATTATTAATTTGTTACATTCCATTTGTTTAGCTACAGCATTCCTTATTTCGGATAATTCGTAACTTTGGATGAATTCGTATTCGTTACATTCACTAACAGCCAAATTTGAAATACCTATAATTTAATAGTTAATATTAGTTATGGTAGTTAGTTATTCTTTTGGGTTTTCAGATTTTCTTTCTTATGCCGCGTACACACGATCATTATTCACGGTGGTTAAAAAACCGCCGTGAATAATGACATTAAAAACGAGGGAACGGCTTGTTCCCCACACACGGTCGTTTTTCACGTCATTTTTTCTCTTGTCGAGAAAATCGACCGTCTGTGGGCTCCGCGGCAGTGTTTCCCTTTATTTTCAGATTTTCTTTCTTATTTAAGAATTTATGAATTTTCACAAAGATTTGTTAAACGGGTTTATCGTTAAGATTCAGATTAGATATGTGCGATTCGTTTCATTCCGAATTAATATTCTGAGACATTTTTTGTTATTCGGAAATATCTGAATACCCAAATTACAATATAAACAAATTTTACTGAATGCTCCGAATAACGTAACGAAATTCGTCAAATTCGGACTGAAATTCGAATTGAATTTTACATTGAACTCCAGTCGAATTCTAACTGTAACACATATTGGTGAAATCAAAGACTGTGTGCGTTATTAGAGTACCATTTGGAAATAATACTGTTTTTGTTAAGCCAAAGGTGATTTAAAGAGTCATTGTAATCATTTGGTGAAGATTTTTCTTTTGTTTGTTCACTTTACTGCATTCAAATCGAAACAATATAACATTTTCGTTTCGACCGATTCGAATCGAAAAAAAAAAACGGTAAGTTCGAAAATTCCAAATACGAATTCCGAAAACGAATTGAACGAATCAACCGAATTTAACTAAACGAAATAACAAGAGTAACGAATCGAAACAAAACACATTTTTTCGTCATGCACATGTGTAATTCAGATATTTCCAAATGAACAAATTTGTCACAATTCATTAAAAAACAATTTTGGAATGAAACGGATTGCACATGTCTACTAAGGACCGTACCCGCGCCATTACCTTTTGGTACCACCTCCCCCCTCCCTTTAGATTGTAGGCTCCACGAGCAGGGCCCTCCTATCCCTTTTGTCTTCAACTGTATTGTAATGGTACTGTCCCCCTCCCCCCCTCTACATTATAAAGAGCTGCGCAAACTGACTATTGATCCTGTATTATAATAATAATAATTTAACCCCTTCAATACTGGGCACTTTCACCCCCTTCCTGCCCAGGCCAATTTACAGCTTTCAGAGCTGTCACATTTTGAATGACAATTGCGCGGTCATGCAACACTGTATCTAAACGTAATTTTTATAATTTTGTTCATACAACTAGAGCTTTCTTTTGGTGGTATTTAACTAGATGCCGACGGCCCCACATACATTTACTGCGGCAGGGCGGCCGCTCTGGGCAGAATCACATACCTGTACGTAATTCTGCAATTCCAGATCTGGGGGCACGCACGTGCGCCGACTGCGACCCGCTCCTGCTGTGATTGGACACAGCGGGAGCCAATCAGCAGGAACCAGCAGACACGATGTCTCCTGTGACCCGCTGATCGTTTGGGACACAGGCAGATCGCCATTCTGTGACAATGGAAGGCTGTGATCCTGTGTTCCTGCTAAGCGAGAACACAGATCTCTGCTTTCCCATGGTACAACCACCCCCCACACAGTTGGCAAGAACTCCCTAGGAACACAGTTAACCTTTTGATCGCCCCTGATGTCAACCCGTTGCCTCCCAGTGTCATTAGTACAGTGACAGTGCATATTTTTTAGCATTGATCACTATATTAGTGTCACTGGTCCCCAAAAAGTTAGGTGTCTGATTTGTCTCACTGCCGGTACCATATGACCACTGTAATCACATTGTACTGTGGTATCCGCAGCGAGCCGGTACACTGATCAGTCATCGGCTGTGTCCGGTGAACGCAGTCGGTGACAGATTGCGCCGCAGCGCAGCCCTGCGCTACTCGGATCGACGAGAGGCCTGCTCAGCCTTCAATTTATTGTAGGCTGGGGGGGGGAGGGGGGGATGTATTAACACGACAGCCAAAAAAACAGTAATTTTGCAAAGTCTGCGACCACAACCCACACCTCCCCCTAGGACCGATTTATCATTTTTCTTTGTAATTGTATTTTAATAGACTTTTTTTAGTTTTTTTATATACATTTATAACGTGATGATTTCTTTATTATGTTATCATTAGCGAGTGTTATTTTATAAATTTTATAAATAATATTTGTTATGAGATACCTTTAGTTTGCATAACACTCATTATAGATGCAGCACATGGTCAGCTGGGCCTGCACGCTTGTTGGCTGCCCCTGTCTAACTGACAACTCAGAGGAGGGGTACTATTTTTGTTAGGAGGGAGGGAGGGGTGTCTCCATCCTCTGAGCCATTTAGCTATGTGTGTAATCTGATATGTTGCTTTTCAAGACTATTCACAACAGACGATAAATAAGTCTTCAGGAAAACGAATGGTTTGCCTTTAACTTGCAACCTGCTGACTGCATGCGGTGAATATGATATATTAAAGCGGATCCTACCCCCGGACTCCGGTCAATGTGCACCCTTTGTTTTTGGATTTTTCTTTCTTTAAAATACCTTAAATAACCCTTTAAGAAACTCCTGATAATATTTAGGTCAATAACAGATGTTCTTATACTCACATATTTCACAACTATTCTAGTAAGTTGCTGGTATTCCTTGGATGAAGGAACCGTATATGCTTCTTGGAAATCCAGATCCATTTTAAAATGGAATTTGTAACTATACATTTTTTGCTTAGCAGTTGTGGACATAGGTGCAACTGTAGTTGTAGTCTGTGCTGCTGTAGTTGTTTGTTCTGCAGTAGTAGTTGATGCAGGTGTTGTAGTCATTCCTGCAGTAGTAGTTGATGCAGGTGTTGTAGTCATTCCTGCAGTAGTAGTTGATGCAGGTGTTGTAGTCATTCCTGCAGTAGTAGTTGATGCAGGTGTTGTAGTCATTTCTGCAGTAGTAGTTGATGCAGGTGTTGTAGTCATTCCTGCAGTAGTGGTTGATGCAGGTGTTGTAGTCATTTCTGCAGTAGTAGTTGACGCAGGTGTTGTAGTCATTCCTGCAGTAGTAGTTGATGCAGGAGTTGTAGTCATTCCTGCAGTAGTAGTTGATCCAGGTGTTGTAGTCATTCCTGCAGTAGTGGTTGATGCAGGTGTTGTAGTCATTCCTGCAGGTGTAGTTGATCCAGGTGTTGTAGTCATTCCTGCAGTAGTGGTTGATGCAGGTGTTGTAGTCATTCCTGCAGGTGTAGTTGATCCAGGTGTTGTAGTCATTCCTGCAGTAGTAGTTGATGCAGGTGTTGTAGTCATTCCTGCAGTAGTAGTTGATGCAGGTGTTGTAGTCATTCCTGCAGTAGTGGTTGATGCAGGTGTTGTAGTCATTCCTGCAGTAGTAGTTGATCCAGGTGTTGTAGTCATTCCTGCAGTAGTAGTTGATCCAGGTGTTGTAGTCATTCCTGCAGTAGTGGTTGATGCAGGTGTTGTAGTCATTCCTGCAGTAGTAGTTGATGCAGGTGTTGTAGTCATTCCTGCAGTAGTAGTTGATGCAGGTGTTGTAGTCATTCCTGCAGTAGTAGTTGATCCAGGTGTTGTAGTCATTCCTGCAGTAGTAGTTGATGCAGGTGTTGTAGTCATTCCTGCAGTAGTGGTTGATGCAGGTGTTGTAGTCATCCCTGCAGTAGTGGTTGATGCAGGTGTTGTAGTCATCCCTGCAGTAGTGGTTGATGCAGGTGTTGTAGTCATTCCTGCGGTTGTAGTTGATGCAGGTGTTGTAGTCATCCCTGCAGTAGTGGTTGATGCAGGTGTTGTAGTCATTCCTGCGGTTGTAGTTGATCCAGGTGTTGTAGTCATTCCTGCAGTAGTGGTTGATGCAGGTGTTGTAGTCATTCCTGCAGTAGTAGTTGATGCAGGTGTTGTAGTCATCCCTGCAGTAGTAGTTGATGCAGGTGTTGTAGTCATTCCTGCAGGTGTAGTTGATGCAGGTGTTGTAGTCATTCCTGCAGTAGTAGTTGATCCAGGTGTTGTAGTCATTCCTGCAGTAGTAGTTGATGCAGGTGTTGTAGTCATTCCTGCAGTAGTAGTTGATCCAGGTGTTGTAGTCATTCCTGCTGGTGTAGTTGATCCAGGTGTTGTAGTCATTCCTGCAGTAGTGGTTGATGCAGGTGTTGTAGTCATTCCTGCAGTAGTAGTTGATGCAGGTGTTGTAGTCATCCCTGCAGGTGTAGTTGATGCAGGTGTTGTAGTGGCTCCTGGAGTTGTAGATGGTATAGTTGTAGTAAGTGCTGATGAAGTTGTGGGTGCTGAAGCTGTAGTTGTCTCGGCAGGTGTTGTTAAAGCTACAGTTGTTGGTTCTGCAATGAGATGTAAGGAACATTGTTTTTTGTGTTATATACAGTGGCGGCTGGTGCTCCATTTTGGGGGGGGGGGGCTGCAAACAAACCACCCGCCACCATCTCCAACCCACCCTCCCGATCAGTCAGTCACTTACCCCATCTAGGTCACGAGCCTGCGTCTCCTCCTCGGTGTCTCCTTCTCGGCATCTCCTCCTTGGTGTCTCCTGCTTGGTGTCTCCTCCTCGTCAGCCAATATGGTCGCTTCTCCTCTCAGCCAATCAGGTCTCAGGACCCGCTTCCTGATTGGCCGGGAGGAGAATCAGGAAGACAATAGCAAATATTTATTCGCTATTGTCACACAACTGGGTGTGCTCAGCACCCCAAGCCCACCCTTTTTGGAAGCCAATTAGAGCCTCAGGCTCTAATCACGTGCTTAAAAAAAAGAGGAACCCCATTAAAATCCATGTGTCCGGCGCCCTGCATGTAGATTAGGGGCTGGGCGCATGGATTAATGGAGCGGCCGCCACTGGTTATATATTAGGTTGGTTCAAAAACTATGGTGGAAGGTGGAAAGAACAACGTTTTTGAAATGTTTGAGGAATTTCAGTTACAAATAGAAGAAGAGATTTGCCCCAAGAAAAAAGATTACCATAGATTATCATGATCTTCTTCATTTATATAACCTTACTATTGTATATACAGTGCCTTGAAAAAGTATTCATACCCCTTGTAATTTTCCACATTTTGTCATGTTGCAACCAAAAACGTAAATGTATTTTATTGGGATTTTATGTGATAGACCAACACAAAGTGGCACATAATTGTGAAGTGGAAGAAAAATTATAAATGGTTTTTAATTTTTTTTTTTACAAATAAATATGTGATAAATAAATATATGGGCATTTGTATGGCGCCCCCCTGAGTCAAAACAAAAAATGAATACAGCCACCACATCTACAGACTAGTAAGTATATTACAGTTCTGATTTTGAATTTAGATATGCTCTAAAGTGCTAGGAGGGTAAATGTATGTGTGTATGTAAGGGGGGGGGGGGATTTGTGTTAGGATGAGGGATTGGGGAGGGCAATTTGTGCTGGGAGGGGGGATTTGTATTAGGATGGGGGATTGGGGAGGGCAATTTGTGCTGGGAGGGGGATTTGGACTTGGGGGAGATAATTTGTGATAGAAGAGGGAAGATTTTTTTTGAGGGGGGGGGATTTGTGCTGGGGGCATATGAGGAGAAAGAGGATTGGACCTGGGTGCTTGGGGGGTGAACATGTAGATTGGAGCTTCATTTGTTTTTGTTAGGGAGGGGATTTTATCTGACACACAACATTCATACACCTTGGGATGGGGGCGCAATTTTGCATTTTCCCCCTGGGCTGTGGGTGACCTTGTCCCAGCACTGAGTACAGCAGTGGTTCTCAACCTCAGTCTGTGACAGACTCACCCGGGACAGAGGCCTTTGGAGCCTCTTGCCTACTAACTATGGGCCCTGACTTTTAAGGGAATGCCTGGGACCCTTGGGGTAATGTTACTTTGGATTCAAGTCCATGTCTCCCCAAGACACACTGACTCTGGGATCCATGTTAAGGGCCTATATGCTAGACATGTGCACTGCCGAAAAATTAGTTCATTTTCATTTCATTTGTTTATTTTTTTTCCGTTTTTCAGGTCATTCGTTATGATCGCAAATTCATAAATTAAAAAAAAAAATGGAAATTTAAAACAAAAAATTGTAAATTAGAAAAAATGGAAAAAAGGGAAATTCGTAAATTAAAAAAAAAAAAACAGATAAAAAAAATCGAAAAATTTGTTCCATTTGTTTAGAAACGGCATTCGTTATTTCGGCTAATTCGTAACTTCGGATAAATTCGTATTCGTTACGTTCAGCCAAATTTGAAAGGAAATTCCAATACCAATAATTTAATAGCTAGCAATAGTTAAGTTATTATTAGCTAGTTGTCATTTCCGCTTTTCGAATTTTCGGGGTTTCAAATTTCTGAATTTTTCTATTTTTTTTTTTATTTCCTATTTTTCTCAAATTTCAGATTTTTTTTTGAATTTCACAATTTTGCGTTTTTTTTAAATTTACCTTTTTTTCCGAATGTCCGAACTTCCGATGTTTTTCAAATTTAGGAATTTACGATTATTTTCAAATTTACGAATATTCGAATTTACAAATATTCGTTATAGTTCGTTAAACGGGTTTTCGTTAATTCGGATATTTCCAAAATTAACGCATTTGTTGAAATTCATTAAAAAACTAATTCGGAACGAAACGAATTGCACATGTCTACTATATTCCACATTTCCAGCAAGGAGTATTCTACACTGTGGGACTCATAGCAGATGCTGAGGTCATCAGCAAGCCAGCTGTCTGGGGCCCCCGGCCATAATGTGTTTATTGAAAATAGGTCTCCTGCTATTGTCTGAAGGTGTTCTGTGTTTATACTTATGTTAATGTGTATTGTACCTTCTGAGCTTGGAGCCGGCAAGTCTGATTTGCAATGAGACATCTAGGTCATCCAGGTGGCTAATTAATGTAATGTTTATAATATATGTCGGTTGTTATATTCTTGTGTACAGGTTGTATTGTTAGGGTAATATGATCAGGAGGGGGGGGGGTGTCCTCCTGTGGTGTATATATTCTATATTTTTGTTCAAATAAACAGCTTCTTATTCTGGTTTGCTCCAAAACTGGTGTTGCCTTGTTCTTGAGAAGGGGGGAATGTCCTCCTGTGGTGTATACATTCTATATTTTTGTTCAAATAAACAGCTTCTTATTCTGGTTTGCTAGAAAACGGGTGTTGCCTAGTTCTTGGGGTAACTATAGCCAGATTCACTAGCCATGTGTTCCAGAGCTTGGGAAGCAGCTTCTTGGTGGAGATAACCAGTCAGGGTGAACGGGTTCCGTCACACAGTCCTTGAATACCCTCAACAGGCCATGTTTTGGGAATTTCTCTTAGGTAAAATAGCTGTCCAAAACACCAAGCCATTGACTCTTATTTAAAGCACATGTGCAAGATAAAGGAAAACCTGCAAACATGGCCTGTTGGGGTTGCTTGAGGATTGAGGTTGAGAGCCACTGGAGTGGAGGAGCCTGTGATGAGCAGCAGCTCACCTTGAACACATTTTTTTTTTTGCAAGGTTTATTAGGATGTGATTTAAAATAAATGGTCCTTCATACACTACACCACTGATCACGCATAACCATATATGGTGGCGATACGTGTAAAACGGCTGTTACTGCAACTGGTGGGTGAATCTCGACTCAGAGGGCCTCAGCCTTTGATACCTGTGGATTTATGGTTATGCACCAACATCTTGAATGATAACAGTTTCTATTCGCTGTTGCTCATAAACTACATTTAATAAAATACTCCTTTATGGTTTCACCTACCTGGAGTTGTTGTGTTGTCGAAAATGAGAGGGATGTCCCCTATGGTGCCGTTAGCTCGCCCATTCATATCAAAGGCCATCTGTACCGTTTCATCAGTGTGATTGTCAGCTGGGAATAGTGCTGTAGCGTTGGCCTCGGTGGAACCTCGTCTGTTGAGAAAACACAAATTCATCTATCAACTTTTCTGCCTTTTTCCTGCTCAGATCTGCCCCTCACACAGACATATTCCTCTTTCTATAAACCCCGTACTATGTATAATGTCTGAGCAAATACTGCATGCATTGATCTTCTAACCACCTCCTTCAAACGGATGTACCTGTATGTCCTTGAGTTTTAGTGGTTATACCGGGGTGATGGCCACACCCATAAACCTGGTATCCCTTTTTTTTTCAGCTGGTGATGCTGAATAAAGTAAAAGCAATCCGAGCAGCTAAATAGCTCCTGCAGCTGTCAATTACAGCCAGTGAGGAGAGAGTTGGGGGGGGGACAGAGCTGCACTCTGTGTGTCAATGGACATAGAGAGGCGGCTCAGGATTGAGCCCGCACAAGTGCCCCGAGAGCAAGCAGCTTGCTACAGTGCATCCGCAAAGTATTCACAGCACTTCACTTTTTCCACATTTTCTTATGTTACAGCCGAGTTCCAAAATGGATTCAATTCATTATTTTCCTCAAAATTCGACAAACAATCCCCCATAATGACAACGTGAAAGAAGTTTGTTTGAATTTTTTTGCAAATTTATTAAAAATAAAAACGAAAAAATCCCATGTACATAAGTATCACAGCCTTTGCCATGACACTCAAAATTGAGCTCAGGGGCCTCCTGTTTCCACTGGTCATCCATGAGATGTTTCTACAACTTGATTGGAGTCCACCTGTGGTAAATTCAGTTGATTGGACAGGATTTGGAAAGGCACACACCTGTCTATATAAAGGTCCCACAGGTAACAGTGCATGTCAGAGCACAAACCAAGCCATGAAGTCCAAGGAATTGTCTGTAGACCCCTGAGACAGGATTGTATGGAGACACAGATCTGGGGAAGGGTACAGAAAAATGTCTGCAGCATTCAAGGTCCCAATGAACACAGTGGATGGAAGAAGTTTGGAACCATCATGACTCTTCCTAGAGAGGGACCTCCCGGCCAAACTGAACGAATGGGGGAGAAAGGCCTTAGTCAGGGAGGTGACCAAGAACCCGATGGTCACTCTAACAGAGCTCCAGTGTTTCTCTGTGGAGAGAGGAGAACCTTAAAGAAGAACAACCATCTCTGCAGCACTCCACCAATCAGGCCTGTATGGTAGTGTGGCCAAACGTAAGCCACTCCTCAGTAAATGGCACATGACAGCCCTCCTGGATGCACCTGAAGGACTCTCAGACCATGAGAAACAAAATTCTCTGGTCTGATGAAACAAAGATTGAACTCTTTGGCCTGAATGGCAAGCGTCATGTCTGGAGAAAACCAGGCACCGCTCATTGCCTGGCCAATACCATAACTACAGAGAAGCATGGTGGTGGCAGCATAACGCTATGGGGGTGTTTTTCAGGAGCAGGAACTGGGAGACTAGTCAGGATAGAGGGAAAGATGAATGCAGCAATGTACATAGACATCCTTGATGAAAACCTGCCCCAGAGTGCTCTGGACCTCAGACTGGGGCGAAGGTTCATCTTCCAACAGGACAATGACCCTAAGCACACAGCCAAGATAAAGGAGTGGTTACGTGACAACTCTGTGAATGTCCTTGAGTGACCCAGCCAGAGCCCAGACTTAAACCCGATTGAACATCTCTGGAGAGATCTGAAAATGGCTGTGCACCGACGCTCCCCATCCAACCTGATGGAACGTGAGAGGTCCTGCAAATAAGAATGGAAGAAACTGCCCAAAAATAGGTGGGCCAAGCTTGTAGCATCATACTCAGAAAGACTGGAGGCTGTTATTGGTGCCAAAGGAGCTTCACCAAAGTATTGAGCAAAGGCTGTGATACTTCTGTACATGGGAGGAGCATGTGATACTTATGTAAATGGGAGGGGCCTGTGATACTTCTGTACATGGGAGGAGCCTGTGATATTTATGTACATGGGAGGAGCCTGTGATACTTCTGTACATGGGAGGAGCCTGTGATACTTCTGTACATGGGAGGAGTCTGTGATACTTATGTACATGGGAGGAACCTGTGATACTTATGTACATGGGAGGAGCCTGTGATACTTATGTACATGGGAGGAGCCTGTGATACTTATGTACATGGGAGGAGCCTGTGATACTTATGTACATGGGAGGAGCCTGTGATACTTATGTACATGGGAGGAACCTGTGCTACTTATGTACATGGGAGGAGTCTGTGATACTTATGTACATGGGAGGAGCCTGTGATACTTATGTACATGGGAGGGGTCTGTGATTCTTATGTACATGGGAGGAGCCTGTGATACTTATGTACATGGGAGGAGCCTGTGATACTTATGTACATGGGAGGAGCCTGTGATACTTATGTAAATGGGATTTGTTTTGTTTTTTATTTTTAATAAATTTGCAAAGATATCAAACAAACTTCTTTCATGTTGTCATTATGGGGGATTGTTTGTAGAATTTTGAGGAAAAGAATGAATTTAATCCATTTTGGAATAAGGCTGTAACATAACAAAATGTGGGAAAAGTGAAGCGATGTGAATACTTTCCGGATGTAGTGTATGGGAGAATTCAGAAGGGGAGAGGAGCCAGGAGAGCCAGCTGGGGACCCGAGAAGAGGAGGATCGGGGCAAAACTATTACACAGAGCAGGTAAGTATAAGATTGTTTGTTATTTCAAATTTGTATTTCTTCTTTACAGTCACTTTATTTGCTCAGTTGACATTCCCCAGTGATGGTCATTCTCAGTCTTCTGGTGCTTAGATTGTTGTCCTGTGAGATGGACGTTGGGGAAGTCTTACCCAGAACCCTGTGCACCACCCCCTCCCCCATAAAATAACATTGGGATAACTTACCTGTAGTTTATTACAGTGACACTAATACATTCAAAGAACGTTTGTTGAATAAATATGAGCGCCTGCAAGGAGAATATACAGAATTACTTACATCGATTTGTCATTTTTACATTTAAAGGCTCAGTATTTAGTTTGAGAATTTCAGATGTTAACATTTATTTTCAAGTGTAAGTCAAGCCAAATTTTTTTTGTATTTTTTTGAAGAGGATGTGGAAGGAAGGAGGAAGGATTACAATCTCTATGGCATTTTTACTCATATCCAGGGTGACAGGGAGATTTCCCCTCACTTCCTGAACCGATACCAACATTTTTAATGGACAGGAAGTGAGGGGAAATCTCCAATCTTTACAAAGGCAGAAATATTTTTTTTTCCCAGTAGAGTAGGGAAAGTCTAGAGCCCCTGTAAGACTTTTACATCTGTCTATGTCCCTTTTTAGAGTTTCTCTCACTTTTTTGGTCACCAGGAAGTCAGGCAAGATGTCTCTGCCAGAGCCCCGGATAGCTAAAAAAAAACCCGGCTAACAGAGGTTCTAAACCTTCTTTACTCCATCCAAAAAAATTTAAAAAGTTTTAGCTGGACATTATAATTGGCATTGGTACTAAGACGAATATGGATCCCATTGCTAACCTCCTAGGTGATTGGTTGACTTCAATATTTTGAGTGACCGACCCAGAACGGCAAAGTGAAGTCACAATGCCTTCTCCGCGTTTAACTAAGAACTAGACATGTGCACTGCCGAAAAATTCATTTGTTTTTGTATTATTATTTTTTTCTGTTTTTTTTTTTTTTGTTTTTCGGGTCATTCTTTATGATTGCAATTCGTAAATTCATCATTTCGAAAATCCGAAAATAATAAAGAAAATCTGAATATTCGAAAGAATAACTACCGTATTTTTCGCTCTATAAGACGCTGACCATAAGACACACCTAGGTTTTAGAGGAGGAAAAGAAGAAAAAAAAATTCTGAACCAAATGGTGTACTAAAATACTTACCAGTGCCCATGAAATGCAGCCTGACCTGTGCCTAAGAAATGCAGCGTGACCATTGCCATTAATGCAACCTGACCATTGCCAATAATGCAGCGTGACCATTGCCATTAATGTAGACCGACCTGTGCCAATAATGCAGCCCGACCATTGCCAATAATGCAGCCTGACCATTGCCATTAATGAAGACCGACCATTGCCAATAATGCAGCGTGACCATTGCCATTAATGCAGCCTGACCATTGCCATTAATGTAGACCGACCTGTGCCAATAATGCAGCCCGACCATTGCCAATAATGCAGCCCGACCATTGCCAATAATGCAGACCGACCATTGCCAATAATGCAGCCTGACCATTGCCAGTAATGCAGCCCGACCTGTGCCAATAATGCAGCCCGACCATTGCCAATAATGCAGACCGACCTGTGTCAATAATGCAGCCCGACCATTGCCAATAATGCAGCGTGACCATTGCCATTAATGCAGACCGACCTGTGCCAATAATGCAGCATGACCATTGCCAGTAATGCAGCCCGACCTGTGCCAATAATGCAGCATGACCATTGCCATTAATGCAGCCCGATCATTGACAATAATGCAGCCTGACTATTGCCAATAATGCAGCCTGACCATTGCCAATAATGCAGCCCGACCATGGCCAATAATGCAGCCTGACCATTGCCAATAATGCAGCATGACCACTGCCAGTAATGCAGCCCGACCATTGCCAATAATGCAGCGTGACCATTGCCAATAATGCAGCCTGACCATTGCCAATAATGCAGCCTGACCATTGCCAATAATGCAGCCTGACCATTGCCATTAATGCAGCCTGACCATTGCCAATAATGCAGCCTGACCATTGCCAATAATGCAGCCTGACCATTGCCAATAATGCAGCCTGACCATTGCCATTAATGCAGCCCGACCATTGCCATTAATGCAGCCTGACCATTGCCAATAATGCAGCCTGACCATTGCCAATAATGCAGCCTGACCATTGCCAATAATGCAGCCTGAACATTGCCAATAATGCAGCCTGACCATTGCCATTAATACAGCCCGACCTGTGTATTGTCTTCTCAGCAAGCGTCAGGACATGTCGGGAGATCGCCCAGCGCTCGTGAGGGCTTGGGATGTCTTTCCTCCGCTCTCTTCCGGTACTAACTTCCGGTACTAACGTGGCGACGGCAGCGGGGGGGCATTGCCGGAAGTGGCGGGGGGCGGTGCCTGATGTACATTCACTCCTGAAAACGCAGAGACATTTCCCCCATATTTTTTGGGGGGGAAGTGCATCTTATGGTCCGAAAAATATGGTAACTAACTAATAACTAACTATTAAATGATAGGTATTGGAATTTCTTTTCAAATTTTGCTGTTAGTGAATATAACGAATACAAATTTATCCGAAGTTACAAATTATCCGAAATAATGAATGCCGTATCTAAACAAATGGAACTGAAAGAATTAATAATTCATTTTTTTAATTATTATTAATATTATTATTATTATTGTTATTTCTTGTTATTAATTAGTTACATTCCATTCGTTTAGATACAGCATTCCTTATTTCGGATAATTCGTAACTTTGGATGAATTCGTATTCGTTACATTCACTAACAGCCAAATTTGAAAGGAAATTTCAATACCTATAATTTAATAGTTAGTATTAGTTAGTTATTCTTTCGGGTTTTCAGATTTTCTTTCCTATTTTCGGATTTTCTTTCTTATTTTCGATTTACAAATATTCGCAAAGATTTGTTAAACTGTTTTTTTTGTTAATTCAGATTAGATATGTGCGATTCGTTTCATTACGAATTAATATTCGGAGAAATTTTTTGTTATTCGGAAATATCTGAATACCCAAATTACAATATAAACAAATTTTACTGAATGCTCCGAATAACGTAACAAAATTCTTCTGAATTTCGGAAATTCGGACTGAAATTCTAATTGCATTTTACATTGAACTCCAGTCGAATTCTAACTGTAACACAAATTGCTGAAATCAAAGACTGTGTGCGTTATTAGAGTACCATTTGGAAATAATGTCGTTTTTGTTAAGCCAAAGGTGATTTAAAGAGTCAATGTAATCATTTGGTAAAGATTTTTCTTTTGTTTGTTCACTTTACTGCATTCAAATCGAAAACAATTTAACATTTTCGTTTCGACCGATTCTAAAAACTTTCGATTTGATCAATTCAAATCGGGAAAAAAAAACGGTAAATTCAAAAATTCCAAATACGAATTCCGAAAACGAGTAACGAATCAACCGAATTTAACTAAACAAAATAACTAGAGTAACGAATCGAAACAAAACACATTTTTTCGTCATGCACATGTGTAATTCAGATATTTCCAAATGAACAAATTTGTCACAATTCATTAAAAAACAATTTTGGAACAAAACGAATTGCACATGTCTACTAAGGACCGTACCCGCGCCATTACCTTTTGGTACCACCTCCCCCCTCCCTTTAGATTGTAAGCTCCACGAGCAGGGCCCTCCTATCCCTTCTGTCTTCAAATGTATTGTAATGGTACTGTCCCCCTCCCCCCCTCTACATTATAAAGAGCTGCGCAAACTGACTATTGATCCTGTATTATAATAATAATAATTTAACCCCTTCAATACCGGACACATTGACCCCCTTCCTGCCCAGGCCAATTTACAGCTTTCAGAGCTGTCACACTTTGAATGACAATTGCGCGGTCATGCGACACTGTACTCAAACGTAATTTTTATAATTTTGTTCATACAACTAGAGCTTTCTTTTGGTGGTATTTAACTAGATGCCGACGGCCCCACATACATTTACTGCGGCAGGGCGGCCGCTCTGGGCAGAATCACGTACCTGTACGTAATTCTGCAATTCCAGATCTGGGGGCACGCACGTGCGCCGACTGCGACCCGCTCCTGCTGTGATTGGACACAGCGGGAGGCAATCAGCGTGGTCCAGCGGACGCGATGTCTGCTGTGACCCGCCGATCGTTTGGGACACAGGCAGATCGCCTTTCCGTGACAATGGAAGGCTGTGATCCTGTGTTCCTGCTAAGCGGGAACACGGATCTCTGCTTTCCCATGGTACAACCACCCCCCACGCAGTTGGCAAGCACTCCCTAGGAACACAGTTAACCTTTTGATCGCCCCTGATGTCAACGCCTTCCCTCCCAGTGTCATTAGTACAGTGACAGTGCATATTTTTTTAGCATTGATCGCTATATTAGTGTCACTGGTCCCCAAAAAAGTTAGGTGTCTGATTTGTCTCGCTGCTGGTACCATGTGACCACTGTAATCACATTGTACTGTGGTATCCGCAGCGAGCCGGTACACTGATCAGTCATCGGCTGTGTCCGGTGGACGTCGTCAGTGACAGATCGCGCCGCAGCGCAGCCCTGCGCTACTCGGATTGACGAGAGGCCTGCTCAGCCTTCAATTTATTGTAGGCTGGGGGGGGAGGGGGGTGTATTAACACGACAGCCAAAAATAATGTAATTTTCCGAAGTCTGCGACCACAACCCACACCTCCCCCTAGGACCGATTTATCATTTTTCTTTGTAATTGTATTTTAATAGACTTTTTTTATTTTTTTTATATACATTTATAAAGTGATGATTTCTTTATTATGTTATCATTGTGGAAAAAGGGCGTGTGGAATGAATGGACAGCCGCACTCCGAAAACCATGAAGGTTGCCTTTATTGGGTAAAAAAACTTACAGCACTGCAAGTCACAGCAAGAAATGGGGGGTACAGCCGACGCGTTTCACACTGAAAACTAGTGTTTAGTCATGGCCACACGCCCTTTTTCCGCATCAATTGCATCGCCAGCACCCTGGTTCCTGGGAAGACACTGATCATTTACTTGCACTCACCTGGAGCGGTGATCTCTTTTCTCTCCTCGTTTCATTATGTTATCATTAGCGAGTGTTATTTTATAAATTTTATAAATAATATTTGTTATGAGATACCTTTAGTTTGCATAACACTCATTATAGATGCAGCACATGGTCAGCTGGGCCTGCACGCTTGTTGGCTGCCCCTGTCTAACTGACAACTCAGAGGAGGGGTACTATTTTTGTTAGGAGGGAGGGAGGGGTGTCTCCATCCTCTGAGCCATTTAGCTATGTGTGTAATCTGATATGTTGCTTTTCAAGACTATTCACAACAGACGATAAATAAGTCTTCAGGAAAACGAATGGTTTGCCTTTAACTTGCAACCTGCTGACTGCATGCGGTGAATATGATATATTAAAGCGGATCCTACCCCCGGTCAATGTGCACCCTTTGTTTTTGGATTTTTCTTTCTTTAAAATACCTTTAATAACCCTTTAAGAAACTCCTGATAATATTTAGGTCAATAACAGATGTTCTTATACTCACATATTTCACAACTATTCTAGTAAGTTGCTGGTATTCCTTGGATGAAGGAACCGTATATGCTTCTTGGAATTCCAGATTCATTTTAAAATGGAATTTGTAACTATACATTTTTTTATTAGCAGTTGTGGACATAGGTGCAACTGTAGTTGTAGTCTGTGCTGCTGTAGTTGTTTGTTCTGCAGTAGTAGTTGATGCAGGTGTTGTAGTCATTCCTGCAGTAGTGGTTGATGGAGGTGTTGTAGTCATTCCTGCAGTAGTAGTTGATGCAGGTGTTGTAGTCATTCCTGCAGTAGTAGTTGATGCAGGTGTTGTAGTCATTCCTGCAGTAGTAGTTGATGCAGGTGTTGTAGTCATTCCTGCAGTAGTAGTTGATGCAGGTGTTGTAGTCATTCCTGCAGTAGTGGTTGATGCAGGTGTTGTAGTCATTCCTGCAGTAGTGGTTGATGCAGGTGTTGTAGTCATTCCTGCAGTAGTAGTTGATGCAGGTGTTGTAGTCATTCCTGCAGTAGTGGTTGATGCAGGTGTTGTAGTCATTCCTGCAGTAGTAGTTGATGCAGGTGTTGTAGTCATTCCTGCAGTAGTGGTTGATGGAGGTGTTGTAGTCATTCCTGCAGTAGTAGTTGATGCAGGTGTTGTAGTCATTCCTGCAGTAGTGGTTGATGCAGGTGTTGTAGTCATTCCTGCAGTAGTGGTTGATGCAGGTGTTGTAGTCATTCCTGGAGTAGTAGTTGATGCAGGTGTTGTAGTCATTCCTGCAGTAGTAGTTGATGCAGGTGTTGTAGTCATTCCTGCAGTAGTAGTTGATGCAGGTGTTGTAGTCATTCCTGCAGTAGTAGTTGATGCAGGTGTCGTAGTCATTCCTGCAGTAGTGGTTGATGCAGGTGTTGTAGTCATTCCTGGAGTAGTAGTTGATGCAGGTGTTGTAGTCATTCCTGCAGTAGTAGTTGATGCAGGTGTTGTAGTCATTCCTGCAGGTGTAGTTGATGCAGGTGTTGTAGTGGCTCCTAGAGTTGTAGCTGGTATAGTTGTAGTTGGCACTTCCGTAGTTGTAGGTGGGACAGTTGTAGTTGGTACTTCTGTAGTTGTAGCTGGGACAGTTGTAGTTGGTACTTCTGTAGTTGTAGCTGGGGCAGTTGTAGTTGGTACTTCTGTAGTTGTAGCTGGGGCAGTTGTAGTTGGTACTTCTGTAGTTGTAGCTGGGGCAGTTGTAGTTGGTACTTCTGTAGTTGTAGCTGGGGCAGTTGTAGTTGGTACTTCTGTAGTTGTAGCTGGGGCAGTTGTAGTTGGTACTTCTGTAGTTGTAGCTGGGACAGTTGTAGTTGGTACTTCTGTAGTTGTAGCTGGGACAGTTGTAGTTGGTACTTCTGTAGTTGTAGATGGGACAGTTGTAGTTGGTACTTCTGTAGTTGTAGCTGGGACAGTTGTAGTTGGTACTTCTGTAGTTGTAGATGGGACAGTTGTAGTTGGTACTTCTGTAGTTGTAGCTGGGACAGTTGTAGTTGATACTTCTGTAGTTGTAGATGGGACAGTTATAGTTGGTACTTCTGTAGTTGTAGCTGGGACAGTTGTAGTTGATTTTTCTGTAGTTGTAGGTGGGACAGTTGTAGTTGATACTTTTGTAGTTGTAGGTGGGGCAGTTGTAGTTGATACTTCTATAGTTGTAGGTGGGGCAGTTGTAGTTGATACTTCTGTAGTTGTAGGTGGGACAGTTGTAGTTGATACTTCTGTAGTTGTAGGTGGGGCAGTTGTAGTTGATACTTCTGTAGTTGTAGGTGGGGCAGTTGTAGTTGATACTTCTGTAGTTGTAGGTGGGGCAGTTGTAGTTGATACTTCTGTAGTTGTAAGTGGGGCAGTTGTAGTTGATACTTCTGTAGTTGTAGGTGGGGCAGTTGTAGTTGATACTTCTGTAGTTGTAGGTGGGACAGTTGTAGTTGGTACTTCTGTAGTTGTAGCTGGGACAGTTGTAGTTGGTACTTCTGTAGTTGTAGCTGGGGCAGTTGTAGTTGATACTTCTGTAGTTGTAGGTGGGACAGTTGTAGTTGATACTTTTGTAGTTGTAGGTGGGGCAGTTGTAGTTGATACTTCTATAGTTGTAGGTGGGGCAGTTGTAGTTGATACTTCTGTAGTTGTAGGTGGGACAGTTGTAGTTGATACTTCTGTAGTTGTAGGTGGGGCAGTTGTAGTTGATACTTCTGTAGTTGTAGGTGGGGCAGTTGTAGTTGATACTTCTGTAGTTGTAGGTGGGGCAGTTGTAGTTGATACTTCTGTAGTTGTAAGTGGGGCAGTTGTAGTAGATACTTCTGTAGTTGTAGGTGGGGCAGTTGTAGTTGATACTTCTGTAGTTGTAGGTGGGGCAGTTGTAGTTGATACTTCTGTAGTTGTAGGTGGGGCAGTTGTAGTTGATACTTCTGTAGTTGTAGGTGTGGCAGTTGTAGTTGATACTTCTGTAGTTGTAGGTGGGGCAGTTGTAGTTGATACTTCTGTAGTTGTAGGTGGGGCAGTTGTAGTTGATACTTCTGCAGTTGTAGGTGGGGCAGTTGTAGTTGATACTTCTGTAGTTGTAGGTGGGACAGTTGTAGTTGATACTTTTGTAGTTGTAGGTGGGGCAGTTGTAGTTGATACTTTTGTAGTTGTAGGTGGGGCAGTTGTAGTTGATACTTCTATAGTTGTAGGTGGGGCAGTTGTAGTTGATACTTCTGTAGTTGTAGGTGGGACAGTTGTAGTTGATACTTTTGTAGTTGTAGGTGGGGCAGTTGTAGTTGATACTTCTATAGTTGTAGGTGGGGCAGTTGTAGTTGATACTTCTGTAGTTGTAGGTGGGACAGTTGTAGTTGATACTTCTGTAGTTGTAGGTGGGGCAGTTGTAGTTGATACTTTTGTAGTTGTAGGTGGGGCAGTTGTAGTTGATACTTCTGTAGTTGTAGGTGGGGCAGTTGTAGTTGATACTTCTTTAGTTGTAAGTGGGGCAGTTTTGGTTGATACTTCTGTAGTTGTAGGTGGGGCAGTTGTAGTTGATACTTCTGTAGTTGTAGGTGGGGCAGTTGTAGTTGATACTTCTGTAGTTGTAGGTGGGGCAGTTGTAGTTGATACTTCTGTAGTTGTAGGTGGGGCAGTTGTAGTTGATACTTCTGTAGTTGTAGGTGGGGCAGTTGTAGTTGACACTTCTGTAGTTGTAGGTGGGGCAGTTGTAGTTGATACTTCTGTAGTTATAGGTGGGGCAGTTGTAGTTGATAGTTCTGTAATTGTAGGTGGGGCAGTTGTAGTTGATACTTCTGTAGTTGTAGGTGGGGCAGTTGTAGTTGATACTTCTGTAGTTGTAGGTGGGGCAGTTGTAGTTGATACTTCTGTAGTTGTAGGTGGGGCAGTTGTAGTTGATACTTCTGTAGTTGTAGGTGGGGCAGTTGTAGTTGATACTTCTGTAGTTGTAAGTGCTGCAGTTGTAGTTGATACTTCTATAGTTGTAGGTGGGGCAGTTGTAGTTGATACTTCTATAGTTGTAGGTGGGGCAGTTGTAGTTGATATTTCTGTAGTTGTAGGTGGGGCAGTTGTAGTTGATACTTCTGTAGTTGTAGGTGGGGCAGTTGTAGTTGATACTTCTATAGTTGTAGGTGTGGCAGTTGTAGTTGATACTTCTGTCGTTGTAGGTGGGGCAGTTGTAGTTGATACTTCTGTAGTTGTACGTGGGGCAGTTGTAGTTGATACTTCTGTAGTTGTAGGTGGGGCAGTTGTAGTTGATACTTCTATAGTTGTAGGTGTGGCAGTTGTAGTTGATACTTCTGTCGTTGTAGGTGGGGCAGTTGTAGTTGATACTTCTATAGTTGTAGGTGTGGCAGTTGTAGTTGATACTTCTGTCGTTGTAGGTGGGGCAGTTGTAGTTGATACTTCTGTAGTTGTACGTGGGGCAGTTGTAGTTGATACTTCTGTAGTTGTAGGTGGGGCAGTTGTAGTTGATACTTCTATAGTTGTAGGTGTGGCAGTTGTAGTTGATACTTCTGTCGTTGTAGGTGGGGCAGTTGTAGTTGATACTTCTATAGTTGTAGGTGGGGCAGTTGTAGTTGATACTTCTGTAGTTGTAGGTGGGGCAGTTGTAGTTGATACTTCTGTAGTTGTAGGTGGGGCAGTTGTAGTTGATACTTCTGTAGTTGTAAGTGGGGCAGTTGTAGTTGATACTTCTGTAGTTGTAGGTGGGGCAGTTGTAGTTGATACTTCTGTAGTTGTAGGTGGGGCAGTTGTAGTTGATACTTCTGTAGTTGTAGGTGGGGCAGTTGTAGTTGATACTTCTGTAGTTGTAGGTGGGGCAGTTGTAGTTGATACTTCTGTAGTTGTAGGTGGGGCAGTTGTAGTTGATACTTCTGTAGTTGTAGGTGGGGCAGTTGTAGTTGATACTTCTGTAGTTGTAGGTGGGGCAGTTGTAGTTGATACTTCTGTAGTTGTAGGTGGGGCAGTTGTAGTTGATACTTCTGTAGTTGTAGGTGGGGCAGTTGTAGTTGACACTTCTGTAGTTGTAGGTGGGGCAGTTGTAGTTGATACTTCTGTAGTTGGAGGTGGGGCAGTTGTAGTTGATACTTCTGTAGTTGTAGGTGGGGCAGTTGTAGTTGATAGTTCTGTAGTTGTAGGTGGGGCAGTTGTAGTTGATACTTCTGTAGTTGTAGGTGGGGCAGTTGTAGTTGATACTTCTGCAGTTGTAGGTGGGGCAGTTGTAGTTGATACTTCTGTAGTTGTAAGTGCTGCAGTTGTAGTTGATACTTCTATAGTTGTAGCTGGGGCAGTTGTAGTTGATACTTCTATAGTTGTAGGTGGGGCAGTTGTATTTGATACTTCTGTAGTTGTAGGTGGGGCAGTTGTGGTTGATACTTCTATAGTTGTAGGTGGGGCAGTTGTAGTTGATACTTCTGTAGTTGTAGGTGGGGCAGTTGTAGTTGATACTTCTGTAGTTGTAGGTGGGGCAGTTGTAGTTGATACTTCTATAGTTGTAGGTGGGGCAGTTGTAGTTGATACTTCTATAGTTGTAGGTGTGGCAGTTGTAGTTGATACTTCTGTCGTTGTAGGTGGGGCAGTTGTAGTTGATACTTCTATAGTTGTAGGTGTGGCAGTTGTAGTTGATACTTCTGTCGTTGTAGGTGGGGCAGTTGTAGTTGATACTTCTATAGTTGTAGGTGGGGCAGTTGTAGTTGATACTTCTATAGTTGTAGGTGGGGCAGTTGTAGTTGATACTTCTGTAGTTGTAGGTGGGGCAGTTGTAGTTGATACTTCTGTAGTTGTAGGTGGGGCAGTTGTAGTTGATACTTCTGAAGTTGTAGGTGTGGCAGTTGTAGTTGATACTTCTGTAGTTGTAGGTGGGGCAGTTGTAGTTGATACTTCTGTAGTTGTTGGTGGGGCAGTTGTAGTTGATACTTCTGTAGTTGTAGGTGGGGCAGTTGTAGTTGATACTTCTGTAGTTGTTGGTGGGGCAGTTGTAGTTGATACTTCTGAAGTTGTAGGTGGGGCAGTTGTATTTGATACTTCTATAGTTGTAGGTGGGGCAGTTGTAGTTGATACTTCTATAGTTGTAGGTGGGGCAGTTGTATTTGATACTTCTGTAGTTGTAGGTGGGGCAGTTGTGGTTGATACTTCTATAGTTGTAGGTGGGGCAGTTGTATTTGATACTTCTGTAGTTGTAGGTGGGGCAGTTGTAGTTGATACTTCTGTAGTTGTAGGTGGGGCAGTTGTAGTTGATACTTCTATAGTTGTAGGTGGGGCAGTTGTATTTGATACTTCTGTAGTTGTAGGTGGGGCAGTTGTGGTTGTTACTTCTATAGTTGTAGGTGGGGCAGTTGTATTTGATACTTCTGTAGTTGTAGGTGGGGCAGTTGTAGTTGATACTTCTGTAGTTGTAGGTGGGGCAGTTGTAGTTGATACTTCTGTCGTTGTAGGTGGGGCAGTTGTAGTTGATACTTCTATAGTTGTAGGTGGGGCAGTTGTAGTTGATACTTCTGTAGTTGTAGGTGGGGCAGTTGTAGTTGATACTTCTGAAGTTGTAGGTGTGGCAGTTGTAGTTGATACTTCTGAAGTTGTAGGTGGGGCAGTTGTAGTTGATACTTCTGTAGTTGTTGGTGGGGCAGTTGTAGTTGATACTTCTGTAGTTGTAGGTGGGGCAGTTGTAGTTGATACTTCTGTAGTTGTAGGTGGGGCAGTTGTAGTTGATACTTCTGAAGTTGTAGGTGGGGCAGTTGTATTTGATACTTCTATAGTTGTAGGTGGGGCAGTTGTAGTTGATACTTCTATAGTTGTAGGTGGGGCAGTTGTATTTGATACTTCTGTAGTTGTAGGTGGGGCAGTTGTGGTTGATACTTCTATAGTTGTAGGTGGGGCAGTTGTATTTGATACTTCTGTAGTTGTAGGTGGGGCAGTTGTAGTTGATACTTCTGTAGTTGTAGGTGGGGCAGTTGTAGTTGATACTTCTATAGTTGTAGGTGGGGCAGTTGTATTTGATACTTCTGTAGTTGTAGGTGGGGCAGTTGTGGTTGATACTTCTATAGTTGTAGGTGGGGCAGTTGTATTTGATACTTCTGTAGTTGTAGGTGGGGCAGTTGTAGTTGATACTTCTGTAGTTGTAGGTGGGGCAGTTGTAGTTGATACTTCTATAGTTGTAGGTGGGGCAGTTGTAGTTGATACTTCTATAGTTGTAGGTGGGGCAGTTGTAGTTGATACTTCTATAGTTGTAGGTGTGGCAGTTGTAGTTGATACTTCTGTCGTTGTAGGTGGGGCAGTTGTAGTTGATACTTCTATAGTTGTAGGTGTGGCAGTTGTATTTGATACTTCTGTAGTTGTAGGTGGGGCAGTTGTAGTTGATACTTCTGTAGTTGTAGGTGGGGCAGTTGTAGTTGATACTTCTATAGTTGTAGGTGGGGCAGTTGTAGTTGATACTTCTATAGTTGTAGGTGGGGCAGTTGTAGTTGATACTTCTGTAGTTGTAGGTGGGGCAGTTGTGGTTGATACTTCTGTCGTTGTAGGTGGGGCAGTTGTAGTTGATACTTCTATAGTTGTAGGTGTGGCAGTTGTAGTTGATACTTCTGTCGTTGTAGGTGGGGCAGTTGTAGTTGATACTTCTGTAGTTGTAGGTGGGGCAGTTGTAGTTGATACTTCTGTAGTTGTAGGTGGGGCAGTTGTAGTTGATACTTCTGTAGTTGTAGGTGGGGCAGTTGTAGTTGATACTTCTGTAGTTGTAGGTGGGGCAGTTGTAGTTGATACTTCTGTAGTTGTAGGTGGGGCAGTTGTAGTTGATACTTCTGTAGTTGTAGGTGGGGCAGTTGTAGTTGATACTTCTGTAGTTGTAGGTGGGGCAGTTGTAGTTGATACTTCTGTAGTTGTAGGTGGGGCAGTTGTAGTTGATACTTCTGTAGTTGTAGGTGGGGCAGTTGTAGTTGACACTTCTGTAGTTGTAGGTGGGGCAGTTGTAGTTGATACTTCTGTAGTTGGAGGTGGGGCAGTTGTAGTTGATACTTCTGTAGTTGTAGGTGGGGCAGTTGTAGTTGATAGTTCTGTAGTTGTAGGTGGGGCAGTTGTAGTTGATACTTCTGTAGTTGTAGGTGGGGCAGTTGTAGTTGATACTTCTGTAGTTGTAGGTGGGGCAGTTGTAGTTGATACTTCTGTAGTTGTAAGTGCTGCAGTTGTAGTTGATACTTCTATAGTTGTAGCTGGGGCAGTTGTAGTTGATACTTCTATAGTTGTAGGTGGGGCAGTTGTATTTGATACTTCTGTAGTTGTAGGTGGGGCAGTTGTGGTTGATACTTCTATAGTTGTAGGTGGGGCAGTTGTAGTTGATACTTCTGTAGTTGTAGGTGGGGCAGTTGTAGTTGATACTTCTGTAGTTGTAGGTGGGGCAGTTGTAGTTGATACTTCTATAGTTGTAGGTGGGGCAGTTGTAGTTGATACTTCTATAGTTGTAGGTGTGGCAGTTGTAGTTGATACTTCTGTCGTTGTAGGTGGGGCAGTTGTAGTTGATACTTCTATAGTTGTAGGTGTGGCAGTTGTAGTTGATACTTCTGTCGTTGTAGGTGGGGCAGTTGTAGTTGATACTTCTATAGTTGTAGGTGGGGCAGTTGTAGTTGATACTTCTATAGTTGTAGGTGGGGCAGTTGTAGTTGATACTTCTGTAGTTGTAGGTGGGGCAGTTGTAGTTGATACTTCTGTAGTTGTAGGTGGGGCAGTTGTAGTTGATACTTCTGAAGTTGTAGGTGTGGCAGTTGTAGTTGATACTTCTGTAGTTGTAGGTGGGGCAGTTGTAGTTGATACTTCTGTAGTTGTTGGTGGGGCAGTTGTAGTTGATACTTCTGTAGTTGTAGGTGGGGCAGTTGTAGTTGATACTTCTGTAGTTGTTGGTGGGGCAGTTGTAGTTGATACTTCTGAAGTTGTAGGTGGGGCAGTTGTATTTGATACTTCTATAGTTGTAGGTGGGGCAGTTGTAGTTGATACTTCTATAGTTGTAGGTGGGGCAGTTGTATTTGATACTTCTGTAGTTGTAGGTGGGGCAGTTGTGGTTGATACTTCTATAGTTGTAGGTGGGGCAGTTGTATTTGATACTTCTGTAGTTGTAGGTGGGGCAGTTGTAGTTGATACTTCTGTAGTTGTAGGTGGGGCAGTTGTAGTTGATACTTCTATAGTTGTAGGTGGGGCAGTTGTATTTGATACTTCTGTAGTTGTAGGTGGGGCAGTTGTGGTTGATACTTCTATAGTTGTAGGTGGGGCAGTTGTATTTGATACTTCTGTAGTTGTAGGTGGGGCAGTTGTAGTTGATACTTCTGTAGTTGTAGGTGGGGCAGTTGTAGTTGATACTTCTATAGTTGTAGGTGGGGCAGTTGTAGTTGATACTTCTATAGTTGTAGGTGGGGCAGTTGTAGTTGATACTTCTATAGTTGTAGGTGTGGCAGTTGTAGTTGATACTTCTGTCGTTGTAGGTGGGGCAGTTGTAGTTGATACTTCTATAGTTGTAGGTGTGGCAGTTGTAGTTGATACTTCTGTCGTTGTAGGTGGGGCAGTTGTAGTTGATACTTCTATAGTTGTAGGTGGGGCAGTTGTAGTTGATACTTCTGTAGTTGTAGGTGGGGCAGTTGTAGTTGATACTTCTGAAGTTGTAGGTGTGGCAGTTGTAGTTGATACTTCTGAAGTTGTAGGTGGGGCAGTTGTAGTTGATACTTCTGTAGTTGTTGGTGGGGCAGTTGTAGTTGATACTTCTGTAGTTGTAGGTGGGGCAGTTGTAGTTGATACTTCTGTAGTTGTAGGTGGGGCAGTTGTAGTTGATACTTCTGAAGTTGTAGGTGGGGCAGTTGTATTTGATACTTCTATAGTTGTAGGTGGGGCAGTTGTAGTTGATACTTCTATAGTTGTAGGTGGGGCAGTTGTATTTGATACTTCTGTAGTTGTAGGTGGGGCAGTTGTGGTTGATACTTCTATAGTTGTAGGTGGGGCAGTTGTATTTGATACTTCTGTAGTTGTAGGTGGGGCAGTTGTAGTTGATACTTCTGTAGTTGTAGGTGGGGCAGTTGTAGTTGATACTTCTATAGTTGTAGGTGGGGCAGTTGTATTTGATACTTCTGTAGTTGTAGGTGGGGCAGTTGTGGTTGATACTTCTATAGTTGTAGGTGGGGCAGTTGTATTTGATACTTCTGTAGTTGTAGGTGGGGCAGTTGTAGTTGATACTTCTGTAGTTGTAGGTGGGGCAGTTGTAGTTGATACTTCTATAGTTGTAGGTGGGGCAGTTGTAGTTGATACTTCTATAGTTGTAGGTGGGGCAGTTGTAGTTGATACTTCTATAGTTGTAGGTGTGGCAGTTGTAGTTGATACTTCTGTCGTTGTAGGTGGGGCAGTTGTAGTTGATACTTCTATAGTTGTAGGTGTGGCAGTTGTATTTGATACTTCTGTAGTTGTAGGTGGGGCAGTTGTAGTTGATACTTCTGTAGTTGTAGGTGGGGCAGTTGTAGTTGATACTTCTATAGTTGTAGGTGGGGCAGTTGTAGTTGATACTTCTATAGTTGTAGGTGGGGCAGTTGTAGTTGATACTTCTGTAGTTGTAGGTGGGGCAGTTGTGGTTGATACTTCTGTCGTTGTAGGTGGGGCAGTTGTAGTTGATACTTCTATAGTTGTAGGTGTGGCAGTTGTAGTTGATACTTCTGTCGTTGTAGGTGGGGCAGTTGTAGTTGATACTTCTATAGTTGTAGGTGGGGCAGTTGTAGTTGATACTTCTGTAGTTGTAGGTGGGGCAGTTGTAGTTGATACTTCTGTAGTTGTAGGTGGGGCAGTTGTAGTTGATACTTCTGAAGTTGTAGGTGTGGCAGTTGTAGTTGATACTTCTGAAGTTGTAGGTGGGGCAGTTGTATTTGATACTTCTGTAGTTGTAGGTGGGGCAGTTGTAGTTGATACTTCTGTAGTTGTAGGTGGGGCAGTTGTGTTCAGAGCTGTAGTTATTGCTGGAGTAGTTGGTGCTGCTGTTGTAGTTGTTTCTGTTGGCACAATTGTATGGTAACGTTAAATATACGTGTTATATAATTATATATATATATATACAGATATTTTCTTAATTTAGTGGTCGGCAGTTGGACAAATGTTCACAATTCTAGAATCTGAATGGACAACTTGAGCCTAGAGATAGAAGAAAATAATCCTTGACAGGATCCTGGAGACTTGTCTGCAGAAAAAGTTAATCAACTGTCACTTCGGAAGGCATCAAAGTTGTGACTACAACTCAACAGGGAAAGAGAGGTCTTTAGGCAAAGAGACTCCAAACTATCTGCTGTCAGCAGAAGTGGCGGCCGCCCCCCTAATCCATGCACCCGCCCCCCCTAATCCATGCACCCGCCCCCCTAATCTACATGCAAAGGCGCCTGACGCATGGATTTCTATACAGTTTTTTTTTTTTGAAGCACATGATTAGAGCAAGAGGCTCTAATTGGCTTCAAAAAAAGGGTGGAGCTCGGGGCGCAGAGCACCCACTTATGTGACAATAGCGAAATTGACATTCGCTATTGTCTTCCTGCTTCTCCTCCTGGCCAATCAGGAAACGGGTCTTAAGACCCGATTGGCCGAGAGGAGAAGCGACCATATCAGCCGGGAGCAGGGGAGAGGCACCGAGGAGGAGACGCACGGGGAAGCCACCAGAGCTGCCCGGGGGCCTGGATGGGGTAAGTGCAGGGCTGATGGACGGGGGGTGGGGGGTTTGACCAACCGATCGACAGATCGAGTGACTGGGGGTGGGGGGTTGACCAACCGATGGACCGACCGAGCGACATGGGGGAGGGGTGGGGGGTTTGCCCGAACGGGGGGGGGGTCGGATTGTTTTGTTTGCGGCCCCACCCAAAAATTAGAGCACCAGCCACCTCAGCATTCATTTTCTGAAATCGGAAGTGAAATAGGTTTCATGTATCATAAGATCCAAAATATTAGTCACAGGGAAATAAGAGTTATTCCTCTGATATTATGAACTATGAGCTGCATGCAGGTGCAAAATGGCCTGTCCTGGTTTATTAACCGCTTGCCAACCGCATCATGGGGGATGTACGGTGGCAAAGTGGCTCCTGTGTGCCAGACCACGTACCTAGTACGTGATCTGGCACTTCCGGGTAGGTGGCGCACGCGCGCTCTACCGGCGCGGTGCCTTTGCTGTGATTTGTCACAGCAGAAGCTGATCAACGGGTGCCGGACAATGGATGACCACCGGCACACGCCCTCAGTTGTAGTGAAAGCACCTCACATACAGTGGTGGCCCATCCATATGGGGCGCAGGGGCACTGCCCCCCTAATCCATGCGCCCAATCTACATGCAGGGCACCGGACGCATGGATTTCAATGGGGTTTATTTTTACTTTTTTAAGCACTCGATTAGAGTCTGAGGCACCGGCCGCCACTGCTCACATAGTACAGTAAAACACTGGCTAGGCACACATTGAACCCTTTGATCGCCCTAGATATTAACCCCTTCCCAACCAGTGTCATTAGTACAGTGACAGTGCATGTTTTTAGCACTGATTACTATATTGTTGACACTGGTTCCCAAAAAAGTGTCAAAAGTGTCAAGCCTCGTACACACGGCCGGTTTTCTTGGCAACAACCGACAAGAAAACTGCTTGCAGAGCTTTCTTGCCGAGAAAACCGTTGCGTGTGTACGAGGCTTTCAGGTTTCTCGTCAGGAAAACTGCCCAGAATCTCGACGAGAGAAAAAAAGAAGACCTGCTTTCTTTTTTCTCGTCGGGATTCTCGTCGGCCTGTTTCCCGACGAGAAACCCGAGTGTGTACGCTTACCTGTCGCCGTGGAAACCCGTGCATGCTCGAAATGACTTTGACGTATGCGCAGTAGCTTCCTAGGCATAGGTAGGGTGTAGCAAGATGGCGGCGACGGCATTGAATGTGACGAGCGCACGCTCGACGTAGTCGATGGCGTCACCGCGTTCGCTCCATTCAAAAGAACGGCGGTTCAAGCGTGTGTACACTCGGCCGGGACAAGATTCTTGTCAAGAATCTCGTCAGGAAAAACGACGGGTTTTTTCCTGACGAGATTCTCGGCCGTGTGTCCCGCAATAAATCGCTGATCGCCACTATTACTTGTATGAAAAAATTAAAATACCAGTTTGTACCTCATAGCTTGTAGACGCTAGAACTTTTGCACAAACCAATCAATATACACTTATCGGAATTTTTCGGCCAAAAACATGTAGCAGAATACATTTAGGCCTAAACTGATCAAGAAATCATGACCAGGCCATTTGTTGCGCTACGACACTGCATTACTTTAACTGACAACTGCGCGGTCGTGCGACGCTGATGATAAATTAAATTTATGTCATCTTTTCCCCACAAATAGAGCTTTCCTTTGGTGGTGTTTAATCATTTTTTTTGCTAATAACAAAAAAAAAAAAAAAGGCCGACAATTTTGAAAACATATCCAATATAAAATGTTAAAAATCGAATTTCTTCATCAATTTAGGCCGATCTGTATTCTGCTACATATTTTTGGTAAAAAAAATCCCAAAAAGCGGATATGGATTGGTTTGCACAAAAGTTATAGCGTCTACAAACTATGGGATATATTTATTCATTTTTGTTTCTAGTAATGGATTTTTTTTTCTAGTAATAGATCAGCGACTTATAGTGAGACTGTGATATTGCGGCTGACAAATCGGACACTAAGTGACACTTCTGACACGTTGTGGGAGCAGTGACACTAATATAGCGATCAGTGCTAAAAACATGCACTGTCACTGTACTAATGACACTGGCAGGGAAGGGGTTAAAATCAGGGGCGATCAAAGGGTTTACGGAGCACCAGCCGCCACTGCTTTGGTATGTCTTTGTTCTATCACTTTAATGCCGTTTCCTAAACACCACCAGTAAAGTGCAGAGAATGTACTTCTCATGTGGACATTCCTGCCTTGGGGATACAAATGTCTATGACCAGGAATGTCGTGTGAAGACCTATGGCAAGGAGGAGGGCACAAGATGGCGGAGGGTTCAGCCTCAGCAGGAGGGACCGTGTTCTATCAAGGCTGGAGGGAGGGAAGAGACTTGTGTTCTTGGCGCCAAATCTAGCCAAGCATGAAGCCCCTCTAACAAGATGACAAATTGCAGATGTTGGCAAGCTATCCTAAGGCCCCTTTCACACTGAGGCGTTGAAAAAACGCAAAAAAATTATGAGATCTTGTACCGCGTTTTTACCACGTTCGTGGTAAAAATAGCGCTAACGCCTATGCGTTTTAAATAGCGCGAACGCGGTAAAAACGCGGTAAAACCGCATAGGCGTTAGCGTTATTTTTTAAAATAACGCTTATGCCTATGTGTTTTTACCGCATTTTTACCGATTTTACCGCGGTACTCATTCATTTCAATGGGGATAGGCGTTTTTACAGCGTTATTTTATGCGCCCCAAAGATGCTCCAAAAAAGCTGTTTGCAGGATTTTTTCCAACGCACAGCCAGCACAACGCCTCAGTGTGAAAGCCCTCAGGGCTTTCACATTGAGAATGATGGGGCAGGATTATTTTAGGTATTTTTACAGCGCTATTTTTACCTCGAAAACGCGGTAAAAACGCCTCAGTGTGAAAGGGGCCTAAGTGGGGAGTCAGCTGTGTGTGTTTATGTGAGTGGTGGGAAAGGTGAAAGTGTGCAAGGATTCCAGCTTACAGGATAGTCCGGGGAAATCTCACTCTGGTTAGTAAACTGGCAGGTGGAAGGAAGGGAGACCAGCGAACATCCATTCACTGATCTCCCCTTTGCTGGGATGAACCTGGAAGTGATGTTTTTCTGGTGACTTCCTCTTAGAGGGTGGCTATGTTCGTTCTCTACAATCCTACCATATGCAGGAAAGTAACCACTCTCTCTTGCTAAATTTTTTGAGAGAGACAATGGGACTTTAAAGGCACCAAAACAATGTATAAACAAGTATTAAAAGGTATACATTTTATTAATAGATATAGTTTCTTTAAAACAACAGTACATGTTCAAAAAAAGCATATTGTTTATATAACGTGTGCAACCACTTCTTACTCTACATGTTTCACTCAAAGAGCTTCCTCAGGAGATTTTGACAGTGTTGCAAGAGGTTTTTATATACTACAAAAGAAACAACAATTGTGAGACATCTTATACTTATAAATTAATTATGATACAATATCAGATTCAAGACCTATATCTGGGAATCAGCAAATGACCTATGATGATTTAAACCATCTGGTAGGCATTCATTCTCAGCTCGTCATATATTTGTAAAATATATTTAGAAAAAAAAAATTGCTCCGCAATAGTGATATGTAATTAATCTGATTATTGTATCATAATTAATTCATAAGTATAAGATGTCTTACAATTGTTGTTTCTTTTGTAGTATATAAAAACCTCAAAATCTCCTGAGGAAGCTGTTTGAGCGAAACATGTAGAGTAAGAAGTGGTTGCACATGTTATATAATATTAAGATTTTACAAATATATGACGAGCTGAGAATGAATGCCTACCAGATGCTTTAAGTCATCATAGGTCTGTTGGAGAGATATTGGTGAGACCTAGATATAGGTTTTGAATCTGATATTGTATCATAATTAATTTATAAGTATAAGATGTCTCAGAATTGTTGTTTCTTTTGTAATATATAATAACCTCTTGCAACACTGTCAAAATCTCCTGAGGAAGCTCTTTGAGCGAAACATGTAGAGTAAGAAGTGGTTGCACATGTTATATAAACAATATGCTTTTTTTGAACATGTATTGTTGTTTTAAAGAAACTATATCTATAAATAAAATGTATACCTTTTAATACTTAGTTATACGTTGTTTTGTTGCTTTTAAAGTCCCATTGTCTCTCTCAAAAAACGTATCTTTAAACAGGGATGTGGTACCCCCCAATGATCTCTCATTGCCCAGCTCCCAATTAAATTCAGCCTCTCTTGCTCTTTCTTGACTATGGCAGAGGTCCCCAACCCTCGGGCTACAGACCAGTACCGGTCCATGGCCTGTAATGCCTCGTACACACGACCGGTTTTCCTGACATGCCAAAATCCGACGTTTTTCCCGATGTGATTCCTCTCAAGCCTGCCTTGCATACACATGTTCATTAAAAAAAAAAAACGCTTGACAAAAGTGCGGTGACGTCCAACACGTACGACGGCACTATAAAGGGGACGTTCCATTCAAACGGTGCCACCCTTTGGGCTGCTTTTGCTGATCTCGTGTTAGTAAAAGTTTGGTGAGAGACGATTCGCGCTTTTCAGCCTCGTGCTCTTCAGTCCGTTACAGCGTGACGAATGTGCTATCTCCATTACGAACGCTAGTTTTACCAGAACAAGCGGTCCCGTCTCATACTTGATTCTGAGCATGCACTTTTTTTTTCCCCTCAGAAAAGCATACACACGACTGGTTTTCGCGACGAGAAAAAGACTGACGGGAAACACGACGGGAAAAAATAGAGCAGGTTCTAAATTTTTTGCGGGCAGTTTTCTCGTCGGGAAAATTGCTATGGAGCATACACACCACCGGTTTTCCCGACCAATCTAAAAAATGGCAGTTTTCTCGTTGGGAAAAACCGTCGTGTGTACGGGGCATTAGGAACCGGGCCGCACAGCAGGACTTCACATGGGAACGGACAGTTGCTCTTTACCGCTTTGGCAGCAATCCATTCTCAGCTGCAGTAGAGGGCAGTGTGGTGTACAAACTTTACTTGTAGTCAGGGCCGTCTGAACAGGACGAGCTGGCCTGGGGCCCCAGCAGTCCAGCAATAGTCCGAATTTTCCCGCATGAGGAGGCAGCACGGGAGGAAGTAAGACAAACCCCCCCCTTATCTACTCTAACATCAGGCGATCAGGCCCCCCTCCCGCGATTGGGCCCCCCCTCCCACGATCGGCGTCAATGTCCCGCAGCCGCAGCCCCCCCCCCTCCCCGCTCATCAACTGTCCTCTGACACAAGTTAAAAAAAAATTCAGTAGCAACCCCACCCCCCCCCTTCAACAACTTTCCTGACAGGTTAAAAAAATTCTGCCTGGGGCCCCCAAATTCCTTCAAACGGCCCTGCTTGTAGTGTACAAAGGGTACACTTCATTCATGGCAATGTACAGCAATGTGATGCACTGCACTGCTGTACATTCCCTTTCGGCATTTCTGCATTTTATTACAACACGCTGGAGCTCAGCCATACCGCGTTTCTCCGAAAATAAGACCTATCCCGAAAATAAGACATAGCATTATTTTCCAGGAGAGCTGCAATATAAGCCCTACCCTGAAAATAAGCCCTAGTTTAAAATGCTTGTAAAATCCTATAATCCACAATGTGTGTGTTTCTGTAATATAAATGCGGGCAAGAGAACTCTGGCGGGTGACAGAAGCGCAGAGCGGTGCTATAACAAAGGTATTTGGCACAATTATATTACAGAAACACACACATTATACATTATATACTACTGTAATATAGTAACTTATAGGATTTTACAAGCATTTTTACTCGGTTCACACTGGGAATTCCTGACAGGCAGGGAGGGAGAGGGGGAGAGAAGACAGCCCATTACATGGTAAGACCTACCCTGAAAATAAGCCCTACTGTGTCTTTTGTTGCAAAATTTAATATAAGATCCAGGCTTATTTTCGGTTAAACACGGTAGGCTGCATTGCAGTGGGAATGGAACATATAGAAAACGATTGTTTCCTGTGTGTCCTTGCGGTGACAGATGTAACGTATTTTCTGGTGTATAAGACGACCTTTCACATCTAAATTTCACATCCAAAAACCGGGGGTTGTCTTTTACGCCGGGTGAAGCAGCCGCCCAATGGATGTCAGCGCCGCCGGGTGTTCGGGAATACTGTATGCATACAGTTTGCACCGCTCAGCCAATCCCGGTGGGCGATGCAGCCTGTTGATGAATACAGAGCCTGCTAAGCCTACTCGAGAGCTCTGCCAATCCGAGCAGGCTACATTACAGTGAGTCAGAGCGGCGCGGGCTGATGATGTCACAGCCTCTGCCAATCCGAGCAGGCTTTGTATTCAATAGAATACATTACTCGCTGTGATTGGCTCAGCGCCGTATGGCTCCAACTTTGATTGTAAAGAAGGAATATGAAGCCTCGGAAGGGGGGGTCGTCCTATACAGTGAGTATAGGCAATAACTTAGGAAATACAGTAGAATTAGGGGGTCGTCTTTGTGACAGGGGTAACTTGGGGCACAGGGTGAATGAGAACCCCACCATGATCTGTGATAGCCATATTCAATGCTGTATATACAGGATAGATATGGTGTGTATACTGTGTGTGGGCGGTTGTGTAATCATTGCTGTGATGAGGTAGGGTGTGATTACATTCTATTGTCTATTGTGGCTTGTGGGAGTCAAGCCTGTAATTATAGGTATTGTACTCTGGCAGCCAGACAGGCTGGGAAACACAAAGGACACAAAGGGTCATGCATAATCATTTAAATTGAAAGGGGATTAGCTAACCTGTTGTCTTCTAAGAGATGTCAAAATAATGTGTATTGGGCCTCGCTATGTTGTGGGTGGAGTTGGACCATTGTTCATTTTAGATTAATGCAGTATTCGTTGAGTGTATAAAAAGACCTGTGTTTTCTCAATAAAGAGTCAGTCTATTTTGGAAAGATACAGAGCGTTTGTCTCGTACTTTGGAAGGATTAATCCTATGGGAAGTGGTCGCCTGACTGTGGAGGATCGGTAGCGAATGTGTGTCCAGGAGAGGGAATATCCTAAAAACTGCGTTAACCCCTTTTCAGACTTGGGGTGTTGTTACAGTCTTATACACCAGAAAATACGGTATACAGCGCAGTAAAACGCCGGACACCGCACTCAGTTTGATTCATCCCCATTGACATGATTGTAGACAAGCCCTTGCTGTTGCTGTTGCTGTTGCTGGTTGCAGCTATAATTATCAGACAGCACCAAACTGGTTGAAACAAAAAAGCTGTGCAATATGTAATAAATTTATTGTATCGGGAAATAAATAGTTTGGTGTAATTATGTTTTGTACACGTGTCATTTCATCATCTGATGTGTTACATTTTTTCTTCTCTTCATCACTTCTATTTAATTGATACATAGAATACAATGTTGCAACATTAAGGCTGAGTAAGGAAAGGGAATGCTATATCCTGACATGGCAAATACTGTATCTTTTTTGAATATATATTTCAAACTTTTTAAGACTTCTTTTAAAACATTTTTTTTTTAACCACTTCAGCCCTAGAAGATTTACCCCCCTTCATGACCAGGCTATTTTTTGCGATACAGCACTGCGTTATTTTAACTGACAACTGCGCGGTCGTGCGACGCTGTACCCAAATAAAAATATTGGCCATTTTTTCCCACAAATAGAGCTTTCTTTTGGTGGTATTTAATCACCTCTGCGGGTTTTATTTTTTTTGTGCTATAAACAAAAAAAGGCCGACAATTTTGAAAAAAAAAAAAAAAACAATATTTTTTACTTTATGCTATAAAATCGTACCCAATAAAAAAAATTAAAATAAATAAAATAAATAAATTCTTCATCAATTTAGGCCAATATGTATTGTGCTACATACAGTATGTTTGGTAAAAAAAAAATCCCAATAAGCGGGATTATTGATATTGATTGGTTTTTGCAAAAGTTATAGCGTCTTCAAACTATGGGATATAGTTTATGGAATTAATTTCTTTATTTTATCTTTTTACTAGTAATGGCAGCAATCAGCAATTTTTAGAGGGACTGCTACATTGTGGCAGACAAGTTGGACACTAAATGAGACTTTTTGAGGATCAGTGATATTATTACAGTGATCAGTGCTAAAAAAATGCACTGTCACTGTACTAATGACACTGGCAAGGAAGGGGTTAACATCAGGGGAGATCAAAGGGTTAAATGTGTTCCCTATGAGTGCTTTCTGACTGTGTGGGGGATGCTTAGCAGAAACACAAGATCTACATCTTCCCATCTCACAGAACTGCGGTCTGCCTTGTTTACATAGGCAGACCGCTGTTCTGCCTCTCCTCAGAATGATCAGCGGGTCCCGGCGGACATCGGGTCCGCTGGACCCACTGATTGGCTCCCGCTGTGTCCAAAGCACATGCGCCCCAGACCAGGTGCATGGATGAGTGAGTTTGGTGTGGAGGATCTTCACTGGCCTGAGTCCTGACCTCAACCTGATAGAACACCTTTGGGATGAATTAGAGTGGAGACTGTGAGCCAGGCCTTCTCATCCATCATCAGTGCCTGACCTCACAAATGCGCTTCTGGAAGAATGGTCAAACATTCCCATAGACACCCTCCTAAACCTTGTGGACAACCTTCCTAGAAGAGTTGAAGCTGTTATAGCTGCAAAGGGTGGGCCAAGTCAATATTGAAGCCTACAGATGAAGACTGGGATGCCATTGAAGTTCATGTGCGTGTAAAGGCAGGCGTCCCAATACTTTTGGCAATATAATGTGTATAAATATATTGATAGATAGATATGGATATATATATATATATATATATGTATGTAGAGTCAACTTTGTCAGCATGTTTATATATATATATATATATATATATATATATATATATATATATATATATATATATATATACTGTGTGTGTGTGTGTATATATATATATATATATATATATATATATATATATATACACATACACAGGGTATATATTTATTGATATGTAAAATATAGCTTTATATACATATTTGGTTTTGGGTTTAGATTAACTTTTTTTATGCTTTCTCTTTTCATAATGACATCCCCACCTATGTGTTTACATTTCTTGGACATGCTGAGAAAATTGACTATGAAAGTTGTATGGAATCGGCCTAAGTGTGTTTTTTCTTTATAATTTTCAAAATGTACAAAACAAAAACTTACCTGATGTTTGGCAGTTTGTAGCCAATATAAGCCCTGAAAGAAAAAACAAATGATATTTCACCAAAATCTCATGTAAGCTTTACCATGTAAATGTAACTTAAAAACGAATTTTCAATATTGTTAGATTTGCAGCATTCATTAAAATTACTCTTGGTGATCCTGCCATAAAAGTTTTTGTTCATACACTTCCTCTTATGGGGTGACAACCAGGGCTGCTGATAAGGCAGTACAGCGAGCCCTTCTGCCCAGGACCCATCAAAAGGGGGGTCAAGCATCTGTTGAGCAGAAGGGCCGGCTGTACTGCCTTGTGGATCCCCCTGCAGTGTTGCCAGCTTTCTCCCATTGGCTGCACTGCAGGGGTGATCGGTTCAAGAATCTGCGTCCCCTTTCACCTGCTGCCCAGGCCTCCCGGGGCACCCCCCTCCCCAGCAGCACTACTGGCTTCCCTCCTCTATTCTTCCACTGGCAGTTGCTGAGGGCACACAAAATGATGATTTCAGGATGGAGAGCTGGGGGCAGTTAATATGTCATATTTCCTGGCCCTTTTTTTTCCTGAATGAACACAGTGATCAATCGGTACTGATAACTCCTGTGTCCATTTTTTTTACTGAAGCATAGTAAGCTGTGTTTACAGTGCTTCAGTTTGTGAATGACCAGGAAGCCTCAGAGTGCTTCCTAATCATCATTAGTGCGGCTGAGGCTGCAGAGAAAGGGACTGATGGGGCACTTGCAGTGCTATTCACTTCAATGAGTCTTGATAAATGGGGGGTATAATTTCTGCCATGGCTGCAAAGCATAGCATCGTGGCCGTGACATTTTAGCAAGCAAAAATTGAATTTGATATTTTTGGGGAAAGGTGGGGGAGGGGGCCCTGTCAGGTAGGCTGTACAGGGCCCCCGTGATTTCTAACAGCAGCCAACACTGGTGACAACACAGGAGCAGAACTAGAAGACAAGGTGACCCAGTGGCAGCTGGTGCTCAATATTTTGGGGAGGGCGGCAAACCAACACCACCCCCCCCGCGCCAGAGACAGAAGGGAGGGCCTCCCTCCAAGACTGGGATGCCATTAAAGTTCATCTTCGTGTAGGCAGGCGTCCCAATACCTTTGGCAATATAGTGTCAATTCAGGGAACGTTCCTGAGACATGGATTTCAAAATAAATAGGAAAACCAGGTTTTGGATGAAATGTGCAAAATTTAATTAGGTGGAGCAAATGTGTGTCTAAAAGTGAGCAGCAAATGTGCTTTATAAATGAGACTAGCGATCTTTAGATGGCAGAAGAATGGTGAATGATTAATGAATGAATATTAAACTTGCAAAAGCAACATTAGAAGATCACACAACCTGATTTCTTACCTGTCAAGAGCAGAAGGCGGAACCCTCCTGCCATTCCAGTACTCATCCTGAGACCCCTTCTCAGCCCCCCGACACAGCTCAGAAAATCCTGCTGGAAAATAAAATTTAGATATAAATCCTCTTTACCTTTCCGCCTGAGATTACCATACAGCTTTGCTATCTGTGTGATATAACACGTTTGTTCCCCCACATCTTGCTTTGGTGACCACCACTTCAAAGTTTTGAACTATGTGATGAAGGCATTCTTAAGCCTCGTACACACGGTCGGACTTCCATCAGACTTTTCCCTGGATTTTTGTCCAAACTGAGTTGGCCGGACACACCCATAGCATACACACCACAGGACTTTTCTGCAAACTTTCCCAAAACTTTTTGCAACATCACGTGGTTTTTCTGCTCTTTTCTGCTCTTTACCACCACCCTTTGGTCAACTTCTGCTATTGTTGGTTGATTTTAACATTAGTTGTTTTGTCCATCGGACAAAAGTCCGATGGTTTTCTGTACACACGGTCGGACTTTGCTCCATCGGACTTTTGTTGGGCAAAAGTTTGTCCGTTTGCAGACCCAACTTTTGTCCGATGAAAACACAAAAAAAAAAAAAAAGTTTGTCCGATGGAGCGTACACACAGTCGGATTGTTGGTCCAACTTGCTGAAAACGAAGTTTGTTGGCCAAAAGTCCTACCATGTGTACGGCGCTTTAGACTCATCATTCATGTTATCATGCAGCATGATCTCATGATTTGGACGAGACTAAACTTGGTATATCCCATTACGTGTGGCTCCCTGCAAAGGGATCATGTGTCCTATTAGCTCCCTGCACCTTTTATTTAGTTTTAAAATGATTGAATCAACTTGTTTATTTGGGGGGGATTATCGTTACTAATGTAATATAATCAAATCAGAAGTTATCATTTTATGTCAGCGTTGAATTGTCTGAACAGTCATTTCTAGGTCAGATCCTGCTAGTCCTCAAATGTTAAACCGCTAAATGGCTTTACAATGACTAATTATAAATGGACTGTAGTGTGTTTCTGATAAACTGAAAAAGCACAAAAAAAATGCATAGACGTCAACCAGGCCTTAACATGGTTACATGGAAACCATTTAACATGGTTTCCTATGGGTCACGTTCACATCTGGGCATTTTATGGAAAGGGCCAGGGGCTTTTTTCTGGTTTTTGGTTCCATAGACTTCAATGGATGAAAAGCATGTATTGAAAAACTCAAAATGCACCTGGAATATGCAAACTTCATCCTGCATAGGCGTGAACCAGGCCTAAGCAGTCATTCCTTTGGTTTTTACCTCAACATCTTGTCTGTGTACGATGCTTGGGGTAAAGGGCTGGTATTAGCTCTTGGTCTGCTGGAAGAGTTTAGAGGACAGGAGGCACTGTTTGGCGGAGACACCCAAGCGGGGTGCCAGGCCGTCCGTCACAGTTAAATAATTTTGGTTCAACCAATGACCCAAGATTTTGAACTTGGAAGAAGCCAGGGAGAAGGTGTCAGCACCAGCAAGGGAGCTCATGGTGTCATATCACTGAAGTGGAGGTGATTATTGTTCCACTTTAAGAGGCCCTGTCACATTGTCCTGATTGGGCAGGCTGACAGGAACCCTGCAAAAAGTCACAACTTCTAAGCTTTATTTGCTTTTGAAAGGAACATAGGCAAGTGGTGATGAGAACCGTGTTATATTTATATACTGTATATACTCGAGTATAAGCCGAGTATTTCAGCACATTTTTTGTGCTGAAAATGCCCCCCTCGGCTTATACTCGAGTCACCTTTTTGCACCTGATCTCCCGGAATTTGGGGACCCAGTACCAGCCGGCTGTAGGTCCCTTGGACCCCAAGCTTAGCACATATGTAGCTCCACTCTTCCTCTACAAGTGTGCAAAGTTTGATGTCTGGAGGACCAACGGCCGGGGAGCACCGATTTTTCAAATCCGGGCGCCCCTTCTATAGACTCCCATGTTAAATGGTAATTTCTCCAGTGACTTTGGGGACCCGGACCCGGTGTCTTGTCGAGCTGGTTCCCCTATCGATATGGTTCCGAGCTCGACTGCGCATGCGCACTCGGAACACATGGAAATCTACGAACATCTACAGCTGTTCGTCAGCTGTAGATGCGCTTGCTCCCGAGGATACACGCCGCGCAGCAAGGGGCGGGGGCGGAGACTGAGACACGCCGCTCTATAGGGCGGGATTAAACATGTTGATGGGCGGGTGACACGCCGCTCTGTATTTTTTTAAATGTTGATGATCGGGCGCAAGAGGCGGCAAAAGGGGCGGGGCCGGAGACTGTGACACGCCGCTCTATAGGGCGACAATGTCTCAAGGGCGTGTTTTTCTAAAAGGGCGGGTTTGCAGCACCTATTTAGGGCGGGTTTGCAGCACCGCTGTATACATTCCTCACACTGTTTAACAAGATGGCCGTGCTGGAATATCACTTCTCTTGCATTGAGAGAACATGAGAAGAGTTGTACATATAAATCTCTAGGCTTGGCGTCTAACATTGCAGGGAGCGCACACTCACTGATCCGCCCCTTGCTGTATAGAGCGGTGTCTTGTCGAGCTGGTTCCCCTAGCATCGGGAGCGAGCGCGTCTACAGCTGCCGAACAGCTGTTCACGCTCTGAGAATTCCGTTGCCTCGGATTGCGCCTGCGCAGTCGAGCTCGGAACCATATCGATAGGAGGAACCAGCTCGGCAGAACACCGGCACTCCTTCCCTAGACTCTTATGTTAAATGTCAGTCTAGGCATGAACACAGTGAGGCATGGACACAGTGAGGCATGGACACAGTGAGTCATGGGCACAGTGAGGCACAGTGAGGCACAGTGAGGCATGCACATGGACACAGTGAGGCAAAGTGAGGCACAGTGAGGCACAGTGAGGCATGCAGATGGACACCCTAGGCTTATACTCAAGTCAATACGTTTTCCCAGTTTTTTGTGGTAAAATTAGGTGCCTCGGCTTATATTCGGGTTGGCTTATACTCGAGTATATACAGTAAGTGATGAGAACAGTGTTATAATTCTTCCTTTTACAGGCTGGAGCATTTGCTATGCTTATCACAAGATCCGGCCATATAGAATAAAGCCAATCCCTTTATTCTCAGTTCACTGTATGCCCCAGGCTGTAGCAGTATAAAATCATCAGTAAGGGTTGGCGCCACCCCTGGTCAGGTCAGACAACTGATTTTATCTGACCTGATGTGAGGTATGGAATTATCTGAATATTTCCAGAAGCTAGTAATTCCAGTATCGTAATTGCTGTATAATCACATAGAACATCTATCTTCCCATACATGCTATGCTCTGATCGTCAGAGCAGAATAATCCATCACACTTTGACACTTATAAAAATACTCCTAATAATTACTTATTTTTAGTGACCAGTTCAGCTCTCACACCATTACAGCAGATCAATTTTTCTGTTATGGTCCTGTGTATTCTTCAATAACTTTGCTATTACTTAACCACTTGCCTACTGGGCACTATTACCCTCTTCCTGCCCAGGCCAATTTTCAGCTTTCAGTGCTGTCACACGTTGAATGACAATTGTGTGGTCATACAACACTGTACCCATATGACATTTTTCCTTTTTTTTTCTCACACAAATACAGCTTTCTTTCGGTGGTTTTAAATACCCACTGGGCTTTTTATTTTTTGCGAAAAGAAACAAAGACCGAAAAGTTTGAAAAAAAATTTTTTTTTTTTTTTAGTTTGTTGTAAAATTTAGCAAACAGGTAATTTTTCTCCTTCGCTGATGTGTGCTGATGAGGCTGCACTGATAGTCTGTACTGATGGGCCTTCATGGGCGCTGATAGGCTGCACTGATGAGGCGGCACTAGTGGACACTAATGAGGAGACACTGATGAGGCTGCACTGATGAGGCTGCACTGATGAGGCTGCACTGATAGGGTGCACTGATAGGCGTCACTGATAGGCATCACTGATGGGCACTGATAGGCGTCACTGATATACGACACTGATGGGCACTGGTAAGTGGCACTTATGGGTAATAATAGGTGGCACTGATGGGCACTGGTGGGTGGCACTGATAGGTGACATTGATGAGGAGGCACTGATGGACACTGATTGGCAGCACTGATGGGCACTGATTGGCAGCACTGGTCAGCACTCGTGAGCACTGTTAGGACTGTACTCATAATCAGGACACTGATAATAAGTGCCCTGATTATCAGTGTAGATGTCCCTTTTAAAGAAGCCGGTTATTGGCTCTCTTCTCCTCTCCTCATGCTGTCAGCATGAGAAAAGGAGTGCCGATAACCAGCTTCTGTTGACATCCATAATCCTCTGTGATTGGACACAGCTGATCACGTAGTAAAGAGCCGCTGATTGGCTCTTTACCTCAATATGTGATCAGCAGTGTCCTCCAGACCGTACCCCGTGATCACGGCACGCCGTCACATGACAGCATTCCAGAACTAGCTGGCCACGCAAGTGTTTAAGATAGCAAATTAATTTTAAAAAAAATTGGAAAAAAACAAGAATTTCATTTGGTGATAACTTTATTTTCTACCCAATCTATAGACGAAATATAAATTGCAAAAAAAAAACACACTTTTTTATTTTGATCACTGTTAATCAAAATAAAATAGTGTTAGTGTAGAATCTGTAGATAAAAAAAAGTATTTATTTTATCATTTGTCCCATTTATAATGGCACCAAAATTACCCTTTTTATGCATAAAAAAAAAAAAAAAGGTTAAGAAAATGAATGAATAAAACATTTTTTAAAAAATATTAATGATTTAAAAACATGAAATAAAAACAGCAGAAAATGAATAGCTAAGGGAGAAGGAGAGGAGTTAAGTAGGGTGGTAAGTTATGATTTATGTAAAAGGTTGTTTTAACTGACTTCATATGCTTAAATGCAAAGTAACAGTAATGTTACTTTGTATCTCTCAATCAGCTACAGAGTTTATAAATACTGATTAGAATGTCTGTCCTGGTTCACACTTGTCCGACAAACGCTCCGACATTAGGAGCTCATGTCGCATGACGTGTGAAAATCAATGAATCCCTATGAGAGCCGTCTTAACTGGTCCGACACATGTCGGTCCGACATTAAAAATGCTCCCTGTACTACTTCTGTCCGACTTTGATCCTACTTCAGCCCATTGAATATCATTGAAGTCAGATCAAAGTAGGATCCTTGTCCTAACCATCCGACATTTGACATCCGACATGGTGATTACAGCAGCAGTAAAAGGAATTTATCTCACCCTGGGATTGTTTTGATTGGTCAAAGGACAAGTCAGACTAGCACAATGTCGGATCAAAGTAGTATCCTGTTCATGAATGTCGGATGGATGTCGGACCAATGTCGGACCAATGTCGGACCAATGTAGGACAGATGTCGCAGAGCAAAGTAGGATGAAAGTCGTGTCGTATAGTGTGAACCCAGCCTAAAAGTCCCGGCTGTCATTTTAACAGTTGGGAATTGCTGGTAAAAGTGGTGGGGGAAATGGCAGTAAGGGGGAAGGGACAACATGTGCATAGTATAATATATACAAGCCTGGATAAAAATTGCTTTAATTAAAGGGACATGTCAGCCAGGAAATATGTGGGCCATCATTGATTACGGTATATTACGGTATTGATTACGGTATATGTTTTTGAAGGTGTAAATTTCAAGACTCATCTTCCTACTTCCTTTAGACTTACTGACCTGCCATCTGATATTCACAATCTGTTCCAAGTTTGTGACTCATCAGACAGTGAGGATACAATAAAGAAAATCATTTTATATGCAACATATTTTTTACTATCATTTACATATTTATACAGCAGCTTAGGGTGAGGGGATTTAGGGAGAGTGCAGAAATGTTTTATTTGCTTTTTTTAATTCATTCTTTTTATATCCTATAAAATAGCATGCAATTACAGTTGGCAAAGAGCAGAAATGCCTTAATACATAAATGTATGTATTGTTGGTAATAACAAAAAAGAGTAACATTGGTGAGTAATCAATGTATATTTGCTTTTTGATAAAGAAGATCAGTCAGCAGTCTCATAGCTTCATTATAAGATACATTTAGAAGGCCAGGAGGAACAATAGACAATGGAAGGGCTGATATATAAAGAGGAACAGTTGTCACAATTAAGTGATTGTAAAGGCCAGTTGTCATATTTAGTTATTAAAATAACAAACATGTTATACTCAGTGGCGGCCCGTCCAATAAGGGCGCACGGGTGCCACCCACTCTTTCCAGTCACCCTTCTATTTGACTAATGTAAAGATTTTAGTTTACTTTATATATATATATAATTTTTTTTTTACACGTAGTTGTTTTTTTTTTCTCTCTGCAAGGAGAGAGAGAGAGATACAATGTATCTCTCTTCTCCATTAAGAGAGAGAAAACACAGGGGTGGGCTTTACAGTGACTGATCACTATGATAGCCAATCAGAGGCTATCACAGCAATCAGGTGACCTGGAATCAGGTCCCGATTGTTAGTATGGAGCCCGAGGCTCTCGTGAGACCCCAGTCCCTGTGCTGGAAACATGCCCAGCACAAAGACAGATATGCAAATATGCGACCCCACAGAAAAAAGCCCAGTTCAGTGGAGGCCGCATATTTGCATACGCTTGGTTCCAACGGATTAAATTCCTTTTGATCATTTTCAGGATCTAGGTGGATCATTGAAATGGCTCCTGGCAGTTTAGTAAAGCAATAATGAAATGAAAATTTACATAAAAAAAAAAAAAAAAATTGCACATCGTGTACGTATCTCACATCCTGTCTTTTTTTTTTTTTTTGAGGATACTATGAGCAAAAAAGAAAGCTCAGAAATAGATAAGGCTCCTGTCACAACAACAATTACATTTTTTGTTGCTCATATAAAAATAAATATACAATCTCCATTTACATCTAAAAATTGGACACAGATACCAATAACCAGTAATAAAAATTCAACATTGTCTTATCAAAACTTCAGTGCTGCACAGGGATCGAGAACCTGTGTAATCACACCTACTAAACAACATAGCTATTAAAAAAAAGAAAACAATCAGATCTTGTATGACAATATTTGTTAATCATATGGAAATTGAACTTGCCCTATTTGATGACCTGAAAATCCAGGTCAAAGAAACAAATGCATATATGTTTGGAATTTTGGCAAGCACACACTGACGCTTAATCGCCTATCAAGTCTGGTTATTAGTTTATCAGATCACAGGAAAGACATCTGTGCAAAGTATTCAGAGGACGATGCTTCAGCAAACCAGAATAGCATACTCAAATAGACGCGGGGAACTTTTAGGCTTGCACGTATGGTGAGATGAAGGCAGGGCTTTGAGTCCTGCAGGAACGCATGAGAACGGCGTTCCTGTACTTTTTCAACAGCAGGAACGCCGTTCCTCCTAGCAGCCGCATCCTGCAGGGACGACAGCGCAACCGTGCATGTGCTGTTCTGAAGCCTGCAAAGCTCGTACATGATTGTCCATTTTTGGCCGGGCGGGCGCATGCGCAGTGGTGTAATGGCATTTTTATATGGAAGACAGTAACACTTGGGCCTTGGCGACCACGGTGCCTTGCCACAGCAGAGAGCAGGAGGACAGTAGCAGTACACTGATGTGAGTGTCAGAGAGGAGGACACTGATGTGAGGGGGGCAGAGGAGGACATTACTGGGGGCAGAGGAGGACATTACTGTGGGGGGGGGAGTGAAGGGGGCAGAGGTGGACATTACTGGGGGGGTGAAGGGGGCAGAGGAGGACATTACTGGGGGGGTGAAGGGGGCATATGAGGACATAACTGTGGAGGGAGGTGAAGGGGCAGAGGAGGACATTACTGTGGGGGGGAGTGAAGAGGGCAGAGGTGGACATTACTGGGGGGGGGTGAAGGGAGCAGAGGAGAACATTAATGCTGCACAGATGAATGAATAGGAAGTGTTTCAAGGCTTCCTGCACATTCAAAAACAGAGGCATGGTAAACACAGTTTACTATGCTTCAGTGATAAATGGACACAGCAGTGGTTTATACTGATCGCTCACTGTGTTAATTTGGTAAAGAAAGTGGCCAGTAAATTATCGCATTGGTAAACCCCCTGGGAGAATCGATCTCCCTGGGGGTTACCTTGAGGGCTCACTTCCGAGTCCAGCATTTGTGTGCATAGACACAGAATGCCGAACTCTGCCCTGCCTCCTGGTGCCCACATCATTGGATTTGATTGACAGCAGCGGGAAACAATGGCTGCACTGCTATCAATCTATCCAAACAAAAGTGACCCCCGGGCAGAGAGGAAGAGCGCGTCTCCGCCGGCGGAAACAAAGGGCTCAGGTGAGTAAAATTGGGGGGCCGGTCCATGTCAGAAGTCAGAAGGATGCATTAAGGTGAAAAAACACGAGGGTTTACAACCCCTTTAAGTCCTTGATGAAAGAAGCTTGATACTCCAGACTGTAGTGCACAGTGGACTAAAACCTAGACACTCAAACTTATTAGTGGAGGACACAAGACAGTTCAACTGGTAGACAGTGGATGTCTATGTAAATAAGTATACAATATACTAGTGAGAAGGTGTGGTCATTGTAACCACCCTCACCAAAACCCCGCCTGGCAGCCTGGTGGGCAATAAAGATTTGATGGCACAGTGGCTGTGCTTGATGGGCACAGTAGCTGTGATTGAACGCATAATAGAGAGGACGGGAGAAGACATCGAGGAGCGTGGACATGGAGGACGCCACCGTGACCTGCTGCGAGACAGGTAAGTGCTGGGCGATGCACACTGTCAGCATTTGATGGGGCACAGTAGCGGTAATTGATGGGCACACTGGCAGCATTTGATGGGGTACAGTAGCGGCAATTGATGGGCACACTGGCAGCAATTAATGGGGCACACTGGCGGCAATTGATGGGCACACTGGCAGCAATTAATGGGGCACAGTAGCGGCAATTGATGGGCACACTGGCAGCAATTTATGGGCACACTGGCAGCAATTGATGGGTAAAATAGCTGCGTTTGATGGCACAGTGGTGGCAATTTATGGGTACAGTGACTGCGTTTGATGGCACAGTGGCTGAATTTGATGGCACAGTGGCGGAAATTGATGGCATAGTGGCTGCATTTGATGGGCACAGTGGATGCGTTTGATGGCACAGTGGCGGCAATTGATGGGCACAGTAGCTGCGTTTTATGGGCACAGTAGGTGCGGTTGATGGGCACAGTGGCTGCAATTGATGTTTTTTTTTCTTAGTTTGTTTGCGCCCCCCCCAAAAAAAATGGAGCACCAGCTGCCACTGCTCCAGAGGTTGCTAGGGGTTCCTTTAGCAATGAGCAATTTCTGCCTCTCAGATAAGTTCCTATTAACAACATTGATCTTTTTTAGCTCTCTGTAAGGGGGCAATTCTTCCCAATGACCCCAAGTGTATCATGAGTTGTAGATTTTAAATTTTTAGCAGGGGTTCCCTGAGACCGGAAAGGTTTTTCAAGGGTTCCTCTGTGTTGAAGGAGTTGAGAAAGGCTGCTCTATACTGTAAAAACAATATAAACAATACAAAATAACAAAAGCTTGTGAAAGACTTTCTCTGTAACTCATACATGTGTAATCAATGTTGTCTATGACTCAGCCTGCTCCTTAACGCGATATGATTTCTTATCACACCCTGATGTAGAATAATAATCACAGCAGCTCCCAGATAATTAGAGCTCATGGCATGGAAATGACTCGCATTATCTGCTGTACTTTTCCAGCTGATTAGTGCCAGTTATGTTAAATATCACTTGCTAGTTATACAGCAATGATATATTTAATCTTCACAGAAAACCTTCCTCGTGAGTAGAAACCTTTTCATAAAGCTCCACAAAGCTCTCATTATACTCAGTGTGTGCGATAGACACCTTAGACAGTGATGGCGAACCTTGGCACCCCAGTGTTTTGGAACTACATTTCTCATGCAGTGTAGTGGAGCATCATGGGAAATGTAGTTCCAAAACATCTGGGGTGCCAAGGTTCTCCATCACTGCCTTAGGAAATAATCCTACATATTCAAAGTGATATAAAATAACCAGGTGGAATATTTAGACGTTATAATGTGCTTCCTGGAGTGGATATCACACATCTACAGGTTCCCCGTTCTGCACATATCACCAAAAGGTATGTAGACACCTCACCATACGGTAGGAGCTTGCAGGACATCTCAATTCACCACCATTGCCATTACAAAGGAGGTGATTCCCCACCACTCTTCTGGGAAGCATCTCCACAGGATTTTGTAGTGTGACCATGGGAATGTGTACCCACTCAATCAAAAGCATAGGTGTGCGCAGCCTGTTGCATTAGGGTGTGCACTTGAAAGTTTAAAAACACGGTACCGATCTCTCACTATGTTCATTCAGAAAGGGAAAGGGCCGGTAAATGACATTACCCCTTCCCCCACTCATCCTGAAAAATCATCTACTGCAGTAGCCAATGGGAGAGGAGGGAAGCCAGCCATGCTGTGGGAGGGGACACTGGGCAGCAGTGGAAATCTGCACTGCAGGGAGTGATTAGGGTGTGCCTGGGCACACCTGGCACACCCTGTGCGCACGCCTATGATCAAAAGAGTATTTATTAGAAAAAGATACTGATGTTAGATGAGAAGACCAGGCTCACCATTGGTGTTCCATCTCATTTCAAAGACGTAAAGTAGGGTTGAGTTCAGGGTTCTGTGCAGGACACTCATACTCAGGTTAAAATATTTAATTATTTTATTATTTACAAAATGATTTAACTGAGAATGCTGATAAAATCCCATACAGGCTTTTGAAGTATTATGTCTCCAATTTACAAGCCGACCTCAATGCTCTGTCTAATTGGGCGACTATGTGGCAGATGAGGTTTAATGTTGATAAATGTAAAGTTATGCACTTGGGGGCTAAGAATATGAATGCATCATACATACTAGGGGGAGTACAACTGGGGGGATTCGTAGTGGAGAAGGATCTGGGGGTTTTGGTAGATCATAAGCTCAATAATAACATGCAATGCCAAGCTGCGGTTTCCAAAGCGAGCAAAGTCCTTTCTTGTATAAGAGAGGTATGGACTCCAGAGAGAGAGATATCATTTTGCCCCCCTGTACAAATCATTAGTAAGACTTCATCTGGAATATGCAGTTCAGTTTTGGGCCCCAGTTCTCAAAAAGGATATCGGGGAACTGGAGAAAGTTCAGAGAAGGGCAACCAAACTGATAAGAGGCATGGAGGAGCTCAGCTATGAGGAAAGATTAGAGGAACTGAATTTATTCACTCTTGAGAAGAGGAGATTAAGGGGGGATATAATCAACATGTACAAATATATAAGGGTTCCATATAGTGAACTTGGTGTTGAGTTATTCACCTTAAGGTCAACACAGAGGACAAGGGGGCACTCTTTACGTCTAGAGGAAAAGAGATTTCATCTCCAAATACGGAAAGGTTTCTTCACAGTAAGAGCTGTGAAAATGTGGAATAGACTCCCTCCAGAGGTGGTTCTTGCCAGCTCAGTAGATTGCTTTAAGAAAGGTCTGGATACTTTCCTAAATGTACATAATATAACTGGGTACTGACATTTATAGGTAAAGTTGATCCGGAGAAAATCCGATTTGCCTTTCGGGGGATCAGGAAGGAATTTTTTCCCCTGCTGTAGCAAATTGGATAATGCTCTGCTGGTTTTTTTTCACCTTCCTCTGGATCAACTGTGGGTATAGAATTGGGTATATGGGATTGTATGATATTATATATATATATTTTTATTTTTTTTATGGTTGAACTGGATGGACTTGTGTCTTTTTTCAACCTGACTAACTATGTAACTATGTTGTAGTTTAGAGAGATGTTGGCATTTCCCTTTGGATGAAATCACCCCCACACTATTTTTAGGACAAGTGCCGGGACAAGACCACCCTGTGTCCAGGGCAAAGATAACAAATTGTGCCCGACCCCTTCACTATGTGTGAGCTTATGAGGAGGAGGGGAAGAGAGAGAGCACAGCCCGCACCTCCTCCCGGATCTCTCCTCCTCTTCTTGCCACTTACAGCGTTGGGCTGACAGAAGTAGTGATGCCGCTGTCACTACTCCTGTCAGCCTTATAGTAGAAGGAACTTGCGTTGCCCCCCATCCCTACAATACACACTGTGCCCAGAGCAGTCGTACCCTCTGCCCACCCCTTGTCCCGGCCCTGCTTAGAATACTTGTACTTCACCACACCAAACTGGTCAAACCATGTCTTTATAGAGCTGTACACAGGGGACAGTCATGCCTGAACAGGAAAAGACCTTCCCCAAACTGTTACCACAAGGTGGAAAGAGCACAATTGCTAAACTGCTGTGTTAAAGAGGAAGTAAACCCTCTAAAACATTTCCTGAAAAACAAGCCCCTGCAAGAGAAAGGCATAATGAGCTAGTATGCATAGCATACTAGCTCATTATGTGGCACTTACCTGAAATCAAAGCCCCCGAAGTCCTCCTTGTTTTCCTCCGCCGCCGCCATGTCCCCTTGGAGCTTCTTCCTGGTATCACCGCTCCGGCGCTGTGATTGGCCGGAGCGGCGATGACATCACACGCATGCGGGCGGGGCCGGCATTCTCCCATTCAGAAAACCGTCATGATCCCATTCATGAAGCCGGCCTGCTAGTGCGCCTGCGCCGTTGTTTACGGCGCGCATGCGCCGTAGACATCAGTGCAGTGTTTTCAGCAAATATCTCCTTAACCGTGTAGGTTAAGGAGATATTTCGTGCACCTACAGGTAAGCCTTAATCTAGGCTTACCTGTAGGTGCAAGTTGTCAAAGTGGGTTTACAACTACTTTAATGTTATTGTTAGTGCATTACATATGTAATTTTTGCTTGTGGTTCTACTTTTTATAATATATTTTTGTTTCCTTTTCATCATTATTCTCATAGCAAATCACAAACTATTACAAATAGATATAGTTAGCTATCCCATCTAAAATAAACATTCTGGCTTTATGAGTATCCTTGAATCTGTAAAAACTTTGTCCATTCAACATTAGAAGGCATAAAGAGACAACTATAATGAACCAACAAACAACAAAAATCCAGTTAACTAATTACACATGTTGAATATAATAGTAAAAAAAAAAAAGTAATAGGAACGCTATTGAAGTAGTTGTATTCCTAAAAAATATAAGATCCTGTTCCTTTAAGGCATTCTGTATAGCACAGTGATCGTGCTGTGTAATTTTTCCCATCTTGTAAAATACCTGGTTGATCCTGCCAGTTCCTGTGTCCCCTTGTCTGAGCTGACCACAGTAATCATGGCTGCTGATCCCCGATTACCATGGTCAGTTTACGCGCCTCCATCAGCCCTCTGCTCTGCTGTGACAGTCTCTCCCCTTTCCACCCCCTACCTGTCAGCATGAGAGCTCTCCTCCCCGCCCCTCCAGCCGCTATCCAGCTGTATAATGCAGCAAATATACATATATCCCCTCTGGATTATCATGCCATTAACAGTAGTGTATTTGATTTTTGTTTTTTTTAAATGAAAAGGTTACATTTTCTTGTGAAAAAAAAAATGAAAAGGTTAAATACCTTTTCCCATACCGCCGCTGTGCGGTCACGTGATCCCCTGCTGGCTGGCTGACGTCAGAGAGGAATCTCTGCCCCTCCCACTTCTCCCCATAGATCAAGGGGATAACCAGAGGAGGGGGGTCATGTGACCGCACATCGGCAGTGTGGGAAAAGGTATTTAGCCTTTTCACTTAAAAAAAACACATACACTATTGTTGGCGGCAGCCTAAACCAGAGGGGGTACATGTAAAGTCGCATAGTGACTTTAAAAAAACTTTCGGAAAACTTTTAGGAATAAACTGCTACATTATTTTGAGCCATCTCAAAGTATCCTTTTAACTTTTCCGTAGTGTAACATTTAGAGCAGGGGTCTCCAAACTTTCTAAACAAAGGGCCAGTTTATTGACCTTCAGACTTTAGGGAGGCCGGACTATGACCAGTTGACCAGTGGTAGTGGACATTTTCTTGGCATCGGTGGGAGTAAACATTGCATAATTGGTATTGGGGGAGAAGCAGTGCCCCATCATTGGGAGGAATAGTGCCCCGTCATTTGTTTAATTGGAAGGAACAGTGCCCCTTCATTGGTATCATTGGGAGGGGAGGAATAATACCCCATCAATGGTATCATTGGAAAGCAATAATGCCCCATCATTAGTATCAGTGAGAGGAATAGTGTCCTATTATTGGTGTCAGTGGGAGATATTGTGCTTCATTGCTGACGTCAGTTGGCAGAATAGTGTCTTGTATCTTTGGGAGTAGTGACCCAAGGGCCGGATTAAGGCAGGCAAAGGGCCGCATCCGGCCCCAGGGCCGCAGTTTGGAGACCACTGATTTAGAGTATTGAAAAGTCATCAATATTTCCCAAAGCTGATCCATGGGCAACTCCTTAAACGTGACCTCCTTATCGCCAGACCAAGTATCAAAAAAAAAAATTCTTTATAAATATTTCCTAGTTTCTCTGGGTATCCAATTTATCCATCATACACAATCTAAACATAGTTGCCTTAAAATCCTCTAAAGTAGGAGGGTCCATCAAGTCAATATGATCTTTTTTGCTTCCAACAAACAAATCATTCTCCATCTACTAAGGCTAGGTTCAGATTCAGAATACAGTATTGATACCAAAGGGAAATTACTAATTCACACAGCTATGATACAATTTTGATCTGACTTTCAGTGCGTTTATGTAGTGCTACATGGATGCAACTTCGATACAACTTTGATCAGGTTTTTTATATTCTATGGAGCTAAAATCACGCTGGAACCACACCAAAGTAGTTGAGGAACCTTTTCCGAAATCACTCCATGCTAAGTCGCCATTGGTGTGAATGGAAACCACTGAAAACAATGTGATTTCCCTTGTCACGTGATTCAGTGCGACTCAAGTCACATCCGAAATCGCACTTGTGTGAAGCAGGCCTAAGCGCTACCTGTAGACTCTCATTCACTTTCAAAGGATAATTTAATAAGCACATAGATGGTGGACAGAACAAGCTAGTGCAGGCCAGGGGTCTCTAAACTTTTCAAACAAAGGGTCAGTTTATTGTCCTTCAGGCTTTAGGAGGGCCGGATTGTAGCTAGCAGGGGCAGAAAATGTCACAGGCATCAGTGAGAACAAATATGGGCTCATGGCTGATGGTCAAAGAAGAGTAGTGCCCCTATCAGTGGGAGGAATATTATCCCATCGTTGGTATCGGTGGAAGAAATAGTGCCCTATTGTTGTTGTCAGTGGGAGGAAGAGTGCCCCATCATTGGTTTCGGTGGGAGGAAGAGTGCCCCAAGGGTCAGATAAAGGCTAGCAAAGGGCCGCATCTGGCCCTCGGGCCACAGTTTGGAGACCCCTGAGCTAGTGGATCCTAATATAGCATTCATCAATTGTATAATGTTTTGCCAGAATTTCTGTATTATTGGGCACTGCCACCATAGGTGAAATAAATTAGGTTTATCAAGAAAACATTTCGGAGAAGTAGACAACCACACTGATGATGGGGATTTATGAACAAAATTAAATGCCTGGTCTGCTCTATGAAAATTTTTAGGTTGAGCCCCTCTCCAATTTTCACTTATTATTGCTTATTAACCTTTACGCTTTTTCTTTTATAACCCCTCTACATTCCTTGTACTTTTATGTCATTCCCTCCTTGTATCAGATGGCAATGAAGACCCAACTTCATCAAATTAAGACTTATGCCGCCCATAAAGAATTTTCTTTCGAAAATCGTATCTAAGAATTTTCGTACGAATTTGGCACCATTAGTGGGCTTGCAGCAACAGCCGATTTTCGTGCGGCAATCAAATTTGAGGAATCAGACATGTTGGAAGTTTTTTGATAAAACTAACAAATTTTTTATTAATGATGGGAGAATCGTGTGAGAAATGTAATAGAAAAAGGAATGCGCATGTGCGATAAAAGAAAATTTCCGGAGAGAAAAGAAGATTCCCAGGCCACGAAAATTATTTTCTGTAGCAACATGAGGTCAAAATTTGAAGGCTTGGTCGGCCGAATTTCGAAAAATCAATGGTGGCATCATCAGATCACAAAAAAAACCCGAACTTTCTAAATTTGGAAAGAAAATTTGTTCGAAATTCGACCGTGTATGGCCTGCTTAACTCTATCCCAAAGTAAAAAATAAAATAAAAATTGATAGTGATTATTAAGGAAGTATATTATATTTGTACATCAAGTTGTCCTCAGAGAAGTCTTGATGATTAGTATAGTCCTGAAGACTAGTTAGCAGTACTATTGTGTAACATGAAAATAGAGGATCTGCTAAGCTCATGGCTGAGGAGCTAATTATGAGTTTGTAGCAGATGGAAATAACCGGGTCAGCAGATGTGAAATATTGTCAATGGAACAAGTACTGTATAGAACAAATAACTAACAAGTAGAAGATATGTTAGTCTGTTAATATCCACTTACCTGCCTCCCTATGGATACGTCCAGTATTGTCCTCTCGATAGTCATAGATCAATGACAGACATTGCAGGTAAGTGGGTCCCATTTATAAAGGAGGTTGTCCCATGTGTTGACCTATCACAGATGTCACTCAGTGATGAAAATGACATTCCCCTGATATGATAAAGCATCGCACCAATAAGTATGATGAGCTATTACACTACATAACTGTCCCATCCAGAGGCATTGTATGAGCAACACAGCACAGTGTACCGGAATGTTAGGTATGAAGGCTGCCTTAGCAAGTGCTTAATAAGAAACAATTATGTGATTTCCCTATTTAATGAAGCAATAATTGCGCTTGACAATGAATCAATCATTAATCTATTCACCCTCAAATTGCTATAATTTTGTTGTTGCTTTCAATTGCTTTTTTATACTTTTGAATTGTAAAATAATCTGTTTACTGTTGCCTGAATGGTAGCAGGGGTGGATCCAGGGGAGCAACGGGGCAAATTCCCCCCCCCCAGAAACTATTTGTGGGTGAGAGAGCGCTCGGTGGGTGGCTTCGCAGATGGCTCCGCAAACTGGTGAGGAAGCATGCAGCTCCGCCGTTGGGCAGCTACAAGAGCGGCGGCTCCACTGGCGGGGGATAGAGCGTTCGGGCCAGGCAGCTGGGCGGCTTGGTGAGTGACTGAGCGAGCGGCTGGCCAATCAGACAGCGAGCAGAGAGATGACATCATCTCTCACTGCCCGCCCTGCATCCCTGCAGTTCTGCCCTCACTGTGTAGGCAGCCGTGGGCAGCAGAGAGATTACATCATCTCTCTGCTGCCTGACTCTGGGACACAGCAAGGGACAATTGGAGCAGGAAAGTGACAATCCACAACGTGTGTCAGGCAATGTTGCAAGTTTCAAACCCGCAACGTGTGACAGGCAACGTGGCAAGTGACAATCCGCAACGTGTGGCAGGTGACGTAGCAAGTGACAATCTGCAACTTGTGGCAAGTGACAATCCGCAACTTGTGGCAGGTGACATGGCAAGTGACAATCTGCAACTTGTGGCAAGTGACAAACGTGTGACAGGGGACGTGGCAAGTGACAATCCGCGACATGTGACAGGTGACGTGGCAAGTGACAATCCGTAACTTGTGGCAGGTGACAAACGTGTGGCAGGGGACGTGGCAAGTGACAATCCGCAACACATGGCAGGTGACAGGTGACGTGGCAAGTGACAATCCGCAACTTGTGGCAAGTGACAAACGTGTGGCAGGGGACGTGGCAAGTGACAAGCCGCGACATGTGACAGGTGACGTGGCAAGTGACAATCCGCAACTTGTGGCAAGTGACAAACGTGTGGCAGGGGACGTGGCAAGTGACAATCCGCAACATGTGGCAGGTGACAGGTGACGTGGCAAGTGACAATCCGCAACTTGTGGCAAGTGACAAATGTGTGGCAAGTGACAATCCGCAACTTGTGGCAAGTGACAAATGTGTGGCAGGCGACGTGGCAAGTGACAATCCGTGACGTGGCAAGTGATAATCCACAACTTGTGGCAGGTGATGTGGCAAGTGACAATCTGCAACTTGTGGAAAGTTACAAACCGCAACGCATGGCAGGCGACAAGTGACACACTCGGGGCTCCCACTGATTCTGCATTATTGTGAGTTGAACCATTTAATTTTATATTACAATGTAATAATAGAAATAATGCGCTTCAATCACTCTGACACCATAACAACCATGGTTCCCGGGATGATTGAAGCTCCAACACCAGCCATTTCCCCGAAAAATTGCCTTTTAAAAAAAACGTATTTTCTGGCAGTGCCCCTCCCGAGACTAGACTCTGGATCCGCCCCTGAATCGTAGACCATCAGTTTTGGTAAAGCGGTACAGCACAGCCTGCACCCAATCAGATGCTAGCAGAATAAAATGCTTGAGAAAAGACAAGACAAGGAAAGACCACGGCACTCAACCTCCTAGCCCCAGTGGAACAGAAAGCACCAGTGCACAGGCAGGGGTTGCTGTTAACCCTTCGAATACAATTCCTACCAAAAAGAAAGCTGGCAGCTCGGTAACGTCCTCAATGAAAATTCTTGTATTAGCTAACATCAGGGGACTCAAACTGGTGGCCCTTCAGCTGTTGCAGAACTACAAGTCCCATGAGGCATTGCAAGGCTGACAGTTACAAGCATGACTCCCATAGGCAGAGGCATGATGGGACTTGTAGGGTCGCCAGTTTGAGACCCCTGGCTTACATGGTTGGATCCAGTCCAAAAACAGAAAGCTAATGGGTTTCCGCTAAAAAAAGCCTTATGCCACGTACACACGACCGTTTTTAATGACGAGAAAAATGCAATTTTTTAAAATGGTCATTAAAAACGATCGTGTGTGGGGTTCAGAGCATTTTTCACGACGTGAAAAATGGCCATGAAATAAATTGGAACATGCTCTAATTTTTCTCGTCATTTTTCACGTCGTCGTTTTTCTCGTCATGAAAAACGGCCGTGTGTAGGCTTTAACGACGTGAAAAAAAATGCACATGCTCAGAATCAAGTATGAGACGGGAGCGCTCATTCTGGAAAAACTAGCGTTCGTATTGGAGATAGCACATTCGTCACGCTGTAACGGACTGAAAAGCACGAGGCAGAAAAGCGCGAATCGTCTCTCACCAAACTTTACTAACGCGAGATCAGCAAAAGCAGCCCAAAGGGTGGCGCCATCCAAATGGAACTTCCCCTTTATAGTGCCGTCGTACGTGTTGTACGTCACCGCGCTTTACTCAAGCATTTTTTTCCACGATAGTGTGTAGGCAAGGCAGGCTTGAGAAGAATCACGTCGAGAAAAACTGTGTTTTTTTCAGTGACATTAAAAACGGTCGTGTGTACACGACATGAGTCTTAGCACAACATGACTAAGGTTTTATAGCTGAAATGCGTTAGCCTCCTCTTTCTGGACTGGATCCTACCATGTAATAAAGGAATCATTACTGAAGACATGACCAGGCTGACGGATTTTCTTCGCTTGGACTTCAGCAATGGAGCCTATTGATGCTATTGAAACAGTGGCGGCTGGTGCTCCAATTTTTGGGGGGAGGGCAGAAAACAAACCCCCCCCCACCCCCCCCCGCAAGGTCCGCACTTACCCCATCCAGGTCACAGGCGGCTTCAGGGCCTAGCCGGCTTCTCCTCCAGGCCAAACTGGTCTTAATACCTGCTTCCTGTCCTGATTGGCCAGGAGGAGAAGCAGGAAGACAATAGCGAATGTTGATTCGCTAATGACACAAGTGGGTGGGTTCGGGGTGCAGTGCTCTGCGCCCCAAGCCCACCCTTTTTGAAGCCAATTAGAGCCTCAGGGTCTAATCACGTGGTTCAAAAAACAAAAGCTTGTAGAAATCTTTGCGTCCAAAGCCCCACATGGCAATTAGAGGCCGGTGCAGAGAGATTAGGGGGGCGGCGCCCCTCCGCCCCTTATGGACTGACCACCGCTGTTATGGAATTAATGGCGCACCTTACACGAAATACCAAAAAATAACACGGAATCTCATTATAATATACACTATCTCACAAAAGTGAGTACATCCCTCACATTTTTGTAAATATTTAATTATATATTTTCATGTGCCAACACTGAAGAAATTATACTTTGCTACAATGTAAAGTAGTGAGTGTACAGCTTGTATAACAGTGTAAATTTGCTGTCCCCTCAAAATAACTCAACACACAACCATTAATGTCTAAACCGCTGGCAACAAAAGTGAGTACACCCCTAAGTGAAAATGTCCAAATTGGGCCCAATTAGCCATTTTCCCTCCCAGGTGTCATGTGACTCATTAGTGTTACAAGGTCTCAGGTGTGAATGGGGAGCAGGTGTGGTAAATCTAATGTTATCGCTCTCACTCTCTCATACTGGTCACTGGAAGTTCAACATGGCACCTCATGGAAGAAGGTGTACCGCGCTAAGGTTCCAAATTCCTCTAATTGCTCCCACCCTGCTTCACTCACAGGTGCTGGCTCTGCTCTGATCCATGAAGAAAGAAAGTTTCCTGGACTGCCGCACACTGTTCAAACGTTTATTTAAAGAAAAGAAATCAAAAAAATCCAAAATTGTTGAAAAACCATCAAAAGCAATCAAACATAAGAAGTTGACATACAGGTGATAAGGCTAACGCGTTTCACATCAAGGCATGATGCTTACTCATAGCTATCACCTGTATGTCCACTTCAACAATTTTGGATTTTTTGGTCTTCTTTTCTTTAAATAAACATTTGAACAGAGTGCGGCAGTCCAGGCAACTTTCTTTCTTCATGGCACCTCATGGCAAAGAACTCTCTGAGGATCTAAAAAAAAAAAAACAATTGTTGCCCTACGTAAAAGATGGCCTAGGCTGTAAGAAGATTGCCAAGACCCTGAAACTGAGCTGCAGCACGGTGGCCAAGAAGACCATACAACAGGACAGGTTCCACTCAGAACAGGCTTCACCATAGTCAACCAAAAAAGTTGAGAGGTTGTCTTTGGGAAATAGACGTATGAGTGCTGCCAGCATTGCTGCACAGATTGAAGGGGTGGGGGGTCAGCCTGTCAGTGCTCAGACCATACAAGTGTGTCTTGCCTACAGTCAAGCATGGTGGTGGGAGTGTCATGGTCTGGGGCTGCATGAGTGCTGCCGGCACTGGGGAGCTACAGTTCATTGAGGGAACCATGAATGCCAACATTGTGACATACTGAAGCAGAGCATGATCCCCTCCCTTCGGAGACTGGGCCGCAGGGCAGTATTCCAACATAACGACCGCAAACACACTTCTAAGACGACCACTGCCTTGCTAAAGAAGCTGAGGGTAAAGGTGAAGGACTGGCCAAGCATGTCTGCAGACCTAAACCCTATTGAGCATCTGTGGGACATCCTCAAACGGAAGGTGGAGGAGTGCAAGGTCTCTAACATCCACCAGCTTTGTGGTGTCATCATGGAGGAGTGGAAGAGGACTCCAGTGGCAACCTGTGAAGCTCTGGTGACCTCCATGCCCAAGAGGGTTAAGGCAGGGCTGGAAAAAAATGGTGGCCACACAAAATATCGACACTTTTTCACTTAGGGGGGTACTCACTGTTGTTGCCAGCGGTTTAGACATTAATGGCTTTGTGTTGAGTTATTTTGAGGGGACAGCAAATTTACACTGTTATACAAGCTGTACACTCACCTATACTACTCACCTGAGGGAATTGACCTATAATATGCAGTATATAAACTCTGGCTGACTCTTTTTATTTTATACTAGCTCCTTGTATGGGTGCTGCAACCAGGATCTAGTTATATATACAGTATTTTCAATCTTGGATGCAGAGATTATTTATGACTTGGCCTTAATTAAAATCCTGGCATCTCAAGATTCATTTGATTATCATACAAGTCTGGCAGGTAATTCCTAATACTTTGAGTTACATTCAGTTGTAACTGGGATGAGCTTCGAGTTCAAGTCAAACTCATGTTTCGAACGTTATGGTCCGTTCGCACCAAATTCGAGTGGCGCGTCACGGTACATAATTCACTGCGACATCGAGAGAGAGAGAGAGAGAGATATAGTGTAATTTCATTTGAGTTAGATAGAGCAGGCAGGCGAGTCAGTTAGCTGCAGTACCAGTGAATAGAGGATATATATGCATCCCAGGTGTTGTGTGTATATGTATATATATATATATATATATATATATATATATATATATATATGTAGCGGGTATGTGAATTTAGGGGAGGCATCTGGGTGGTAGTGTAACCCAGATGCACTGATTGTTAGGGAATCTGAGACCCTTTTATGGTTCTTGGAGGACTCTGGTGGTGTGAGGTTCTCTGCGGCCTGCAGGTGGCGCTGTCGCCCTGGCCGGAGCTGAACACTCACCGCAAGACTGCATCCCTTTTTGTCCTTTCCTGGCGCTGGTACAGCGGGGCGGGGAACCTGCTGTGACGCAAAGGGAGAGGAGATAAAAGGGGCGGACGCCCTGACCTTGAGGTTCAGAGTCAGAGGACGCGGCTGTGCCCAGGCACCTTCAGCCTGGGTGCTGGCGTTCCGGAGTTCCGGGCCCAGGTGCCCTTGACCTGGCCGGAGCGGGAGATGGAGTCCATCCCAGGCACCTTTAGCCTGGGGTGGGGTACTAATGCGGAGGCCTGGGACTCAGTACCTTCGACTGAGTTCCGCGAGGGTGTAGGAATCTGAGGGGGCCCTAACGCCTTGGGTGCCCGTGTCTGAGATTGAGGAGGTCGGTGAGCGGAACTTCTCCAGAAAGTCTGGCGCAGCATTTGCGATGGAGAGGCCTCCGGTAACTCTCTTGGACGGATGTCTTCCCTCTGACAGGGGCTGTGATAGCGAAGGTAATTCATGCTCTTGTTCTATATAGTCGGTGGTAGTGACTATACATCATAACCATTGGTGACACCACAGTGGTTAGCTCTACTTAAGCCCACGTTCACACTGAGGCTGCGGGAGTGAAGCCTGCAAGTTTAGCTGAACTCGCACTATTTCACTCCCGCTGGCAGTCCCGAAACAGATGTCAATGTAAATCGCGGCTGAAATCGCAAAAAGTAGTACAAAAACTACTTTTTGTAATCGGTGCAGCGCCGCAGATGCGGCGTCGCACCGATTAGGACGGTGCCATTGGCCGCAATTTGCGGCAAATTTCGCCGATTTGACATGCGATTTGACATGTCAAATCGCATGTCAAATCGCACCAGTGTAAACCAGGGCTAAAGAATTGTGCCTTGGCCTACTCACCACAAATACTGAAGTGTTCTCTGGGTCTCAACCTATCTGTGCTGTATGACTGTTTATTGTTGGAAGAGAATAAATACGAGTTGGACCTTTTCAGTGTGTGGAACTCTGGTTACTAGGAGCAAAGGGAGTCATTTCGAAGAAAGGATTTGACTCTGGGACACACACACAAAACCCGTTAGTTCTGGCTTTCACCTCCAGTCTCTCTGGAGGACATGGGCCGTGGTGTATCACATCCCTCCCCCCCAGTACTAAACCCCTAGACAAGACCAACAAGCCGAGAATGAGAAGGGGTGAGAGGGGTGAGGTCGCTACATATATATATATATATATATATATATACACTGATTCAGTCTAGCTAGATCCGTTCCTGTTATTGTCTTTCTAATATACTGACAGGCAGGCAGGTGATTGTGGTAGCTGCAGTATTTTCAGTTAGTGTAGTGTCCTTTGCACAGTGTGCACCTAAAGGTACCTGAAGACAATTGCTGGTGTTCTCATTCTAATACAACAGGCAGGGAGCTTTAAGTATTTTCAGTCAGTGTACTGTGTCCTTTGCACAGTGTGCACCTAAAGCTACCTGAATACAATTGCTGGTGTTCTCATTCTAATACCACAGGCAGGGAGCTGCAAGTATTTTCAGTTTGTGTACTGTGTCCTTTGCACAGTGTGCACCTAATGCTACCTGAAGACAATTACTGGTGTTCTCATAATAATACCACAGGCAGGGAGCTGCAGTATTTTCAGTTAGTGTACTGTGTCCTCTGCACAGTGTGCAACTAAAGTTAACTGAAGACAATTGCTGGTGTTCTCTTACTAATAATACTACAGGCAGGCAGTTGATTCTACTAGCTGCAGTATAATCAGTATATATATATACATCCCAGCTTTGTGCAGCTACATCTCACTGCAGGCCATTAGTATGTCTGGAAGGACAACAAGGAGAGGCAGACAGTCACGAGCCAATAAAAGAGGGCAAGCAGGCTCTGTGTCTAGAGGAAACAGTGCTGGTCGTGGACACGGTGCATCCTCATCAGCACGTGGCCGTGAGACACGCTTGTCCTATTTTTCGGCAGCTGGCCGCGTTGAGCCGCAACATGCCGAAGACTTTGTAGAGTGGATGACCAAGCCGTCCTCATCATCTCTCACCCAGGCTCAGGATACTTTGTCTGGCAAAGCAGCTTCCAAAGCGGCCTCTTTTTTCGGCTCAATGGAGTCAGTCACTCCTTCCCTAGCCCCACCATGTCCTCCTGAGGAGTCCCCCGAACTGTTTGACCACAGTGTTGGGTACATGCTGTAGGAGGATGCCCAGCGTTTTGAAGGCTCTGATGATGGTACCCAGCTAGAGGAAGGCAGTAACGTGAGCCCAGAGAGAGGGGGTGCCCATCAAGGACAGCAATCTGGTAGTCATGTTCCCCCAGCTGCAGCATACTGCCAGGTTTGCTCCAGTGATGAGGAGGGAGGGGATGATGAGGTCACGGACTCCATGTGGGTGCCTAAGAGGAGGAGGAGGCACATCTCCAACGAGGCAGGATGCCCTCCAGGGGCCAGCTTAAGGGCAGCACACTGACAGCATCACACCGCAGAGCTCCGCATGTGCAGGGCGCTGCTGTCTCTGTGCGTTATTCCAAAAGTTCTTTTGTGTGGACCTTTTTTGAGACGAGTGCATCAGATCGCAGAGCTGCTATTTGCAACATATGTCTCAGGCGTATCTCGCGTGGCCAAAACATCACCCGCTTGGGTACCACATGCTTGATCAGACATATGTCGACCTGCAATGCACTTCATTGGCAAGCATGCCTAAAAGACCCACACCAAAGAACAAAGCGGACCTCTCCTTGCTCCTCATCAGCTGGGATCTCCAACCCCACTATACCTTCAGTCCTCTCTGAAACCTGAGAGAAATGAAGGTGTAGAATTAGGTGTGTCACAGCTAAGTACTTGCGGGCAATCTGCTTTCAGTACACCAACGTCAGATTGTACCAGGCAAATTTCCCTGCCCCAGCTGCTGCACCGCCGAAAGAAGTTCGCTCCCAGCCATCCACATGCCCAGCGGTTGAATGCTAGCGTGGCTAAATTACTAGCACTTCAACTGCTGCCTTTTCAGTTGGTAGACTCTGCCCCCTTCTGTGAGTTTGTGAAATGTGCGGTTCCTCAGTGGCAGGTTCCCAAACGCCACTTATTCGAACGGAAGGCGATTCCGGCTCTCTACCGGCATGTGGAAGGCAATGTCTTGGCCTTGCTGGACAGGGCGGTCAGCGGTAAGGTGCATATTACCGATGACTCATGGTCCAGCAGGCATGAACAGGGATGTTACCTATCTTTAACGGTGCATTGGGTGACTCTGCTGCAGCTGGGAAGGATGCAGGACAAGGTGCAGTAGTGTTGGAGGTTGTTCCGCCACCACGCCTCCAAAATGCTATTACTGGTGATTCTGACACTCCTCTCTCCTCCACCCCCTCCTCTTCTTCTTCTTCCATGGTCTCTTCCTGTGCTTTGTCCTCGGAACCAGCGGTGCTCCGTAGGCGTTCAAGGGGCTACACAAGTACGCAGGCAAAAAGATGCCATGCGGTGCTTGAGCTGGTGTGCTTTGGGGACAGGAGCCACACTGGGGCAGAGATTCTGTCTGCTCTGCAGGGGCAGGCTCAGAGGTGGTTGACGCCACGCCAGCTTAAGCCAGGAAAGGTGGTTTGTGACAATGGCACCAACCTCCCCTCCGCCCTCCAACAGGGACTGACCCATGTGCCCTGTTTGGCTCACGTCCTTAACTTGGTGGTGCAGCGGTTCTTGGGCAGGTACCCGGGCTTACAGGAGGTCCTGAGGCAGGCCATGAAACTCTGTGTGCATTTCCACCGGTCATATAATGCCAGTGCTCGGCTGGCTGACCTCCAAAAGGAATACAACCTGCCCAAGAACCGCCTAATCTGTGACATGCCCACCAGGTGGAACTCAATGTTGGCCATGCTGCAGCAGCTGCACACGCAGCAGAGGGCCATCAATGAGTATCTGTGCCAATATGGCACCAGGACAGCGTCAGGGGAGCTTGTTTTTTTTTGCCACACCAGTGGGTCATGATCAGGGATGCATGTACTGTCCTGGCACCATTTTGAGGAGGCCACGAGGATGGTGAGCAATGACAGTGCATACATCAGTGACACTGTCCCTCTTGTCCACCTGTTGGAGCACACGCTGCATGGAATAATGGACAGGGCCCTTGAGGCAGAACAGAGGGAGGAAGAGGGAGACTTCCTTACCTCTCAAGGCCCCCTTTATCCAGACAGTGTTCCTGCTGGCCCGCCTACCACACAGGAAGAGGAGGAGGAGGAGGAGGATTGTGTCAGTATGGAGATGGAGCCTAGCACTCAGCATCAGCAGCAGTCTTCAAGGGATCAATTACAGTCCCAAGAAACCCATGGACTTGTACGCGGCTGGGAGGAGGTGGCTGCGGATCATGTTGTCCTGAGTGACCCAGAGGTCTCTGGACCGAATGCCTCAGCAAACCTACGCTGCATTGCCTCCCTGATCCTGCAAAGCCTGCGGAAGGATCCTTTTATTTGTGTGATTAAGGAGAGGGATCATTACTGGCTTATCTTGCCGTCGCAGAGGGAGCAGAGGATGAAACATCTTCGGGAGGCCTTGCAGAAAGATCTGTGCAATGCGTTCCCAGAGTCTGGGAGGTTACAAAATCCTGGTCCTGGACAACGTGTTGCTGAGGCTTCGGTCATTCAAAGAAGGAGTGGTGTAGAAGGTGGCCGTCTGACCGATGCGTTCAGACAATTTTTTAGTCCGCAGCCCCAAGGTATGATCGGTTCCAGCAACCATCGCCAGTGTCTGTTTTACATGGTGCAGGATACCTAGGGGCAAGATCAGACTTGGACACCTTTCCCACCGAAAATCCTCTGGGTTACTGGCTCTTGAGGATGGATCACTGGCCAGAGCTTGCACAGTATGCAATTGAGCTACTGGCCTGTCCTGCATCCAGCGTTCTTTCGGAACGCACATTCAGTGCTGCTGGAGGCTTTGTAACCGATCACAGGGTGCGCCTGCCCACCGAATCGGTCGATCGGCTGACCTTCATAAAAATGAATCAGTCTTGGATCACCACCAGCTACCAAGCACCTGATGCTGATGTAACCGAATAATTTTTTTTTAATGGGAGATCGCTTCAAGACTGCCTATGGTGATGCTGAGTGACTATCCTGTTATGCTGAGTGACTATCCTCTTCCTCCTCAATGTTCATGCTGATAGCTTGAAAGAACATTTTTGGTTCTGGGCACCGCCACCAGTGGCTACGGCCCAATTTTTCAGCCCCTGTTTAACAGGGGCGTGTAATTACACTTTTTGCTGTAATACTTTGCAACAGGGCTCATTCCTGTGCTCCAACTAGAGTATCTGTGAGGGGTTGCAGTGTTGTGGCACCAGTGCCTAAGGCCCAATTTTTCTGCCCCTGTTCAACAGGGGCATGTAATTACAATTCTTGATCTAATATTTCACAGCAGGGCCCATTCCTGCACCCACCAAGAGGAACTGTGAGGGCTTACAGTGTTGTGGCAACACCACCACCACCACCAAAGGCCCAATTTTTCTGCCCCTGTTCAACAGGTGCATGTAATTACAATTCTTGATATAATATTTCACAGCAGGGCCGTTCCAGCGCCCACCAAGAGTAACTGTGAGGGCTTACAGTGTTGTGGCAACACCAACACCTAAGGCCCAAATTTCTGTAACAAGTGGTCTCAGGTTGGAATTAAGCAGAAACATATTACTCAGGTAACGGCTTAATGCTGACATCAGTTAGTCGTCACCTCGACTTATATCATCGTTTTGATACATCTTGGGTCTCTTTCTCTGTCTTGGCTGTTGTTCCCAAAAATCCGAGAGGGGGTGAATGGGATAAGATTATCCTCAAGAAGGAAACCCTATGGGTCGAAAGACTCAACGCCACACATCCCCCAGGTATAAACGAAACCCAGTCATATAGACCATTTCTATAACTACAATAACAGTGCAATATATATACTATGTTGCATTCGTATTGATAACAACTTGGGTCTTTTTCTCTTGTGTTTCTCCTTGTTCAATATTACAATTATTTGCTGTCCATGTTCCCTTGGAATAATGAAATATATATATCCAACACTACCCATGGGAGTCCAATGAATCCACGAACTACATTTACTATTTATCTTTCCAGTTACTGGGTCTTCACTCAACCCCTTTTTTGCCCCTGTCACCACTCCCCTTCCTTTCACACATTTTATATGCACCTTTCTATCTAGTTTTAGTACTTGCAGTACCATTCAACACTTCTGTATCTATTTTCATCACAAGGTTTAGAATTTATGTGGCACGATAATTAAAAATTAACTCTTTAAACTACCTTCCACATTCATAACTTTTGTCATTATTCACATACCACACCCCATACTCGCAACAACACATAAAACCCTCCTTCTTTCTTTCCTGCATCACACCAACACATTGATTGAACACTCCCTCTATGTATCTTCGTGGCTCAGGGCATCCCGATTTCTGGGTATCACCCTGTAGCTTTCATGCGTGTGTGAGAAACTCTCTGATATTATGAACCTATTGAGACACTAAAACCCATAGTGTCTACCTTTGTGTAAAATTCAAGATCATGACAATTTACTATAGTTATTAGCTAATTTGTTCTGGTCATGCTGTCATTTATTTTTCTTGTCCCTTTTTCTCCTTTTTATTTGTATAGGCTCAATTGAAGTTCTGAATGTATAATGTAGCATTAAGAATGCACAATTGTCTTAATTATCATACGGGTGCGCTTCAGCACCGTTTTATTTGTTGCTGATTTTAATATTGTCTGTGTTTGCTGCCCCTGCTCCGCGGCCTTGCCGGGAGCGCTCCTTCTTCCCTGCATGTCCTTCCCCGTTCACCCATCCTTTCTTTCATCCTGGCCCTTCCTCTCCCTCCATCCCCTTTTTTTAGTGTGTCCCATTGTTGTAATTGGAGTCTGCGCTTGACGCCGAATCCGGATGACGCTTTAGGATATACATGTATATTCTGTAGGTCATTAAGGTCCCGCCCACGTAAGCGTCTCATTGGCCGAATTTTCGCCGTGGTATTTATAACCCTGGCGCATGCGCATTCACCTCTCCCCTACTGATACATTGGAGCTATTCCTGCTGATACTCCATTGGCTGAAGTCCGCCGTGTCAGCGGCACGCCCGGCGCATGCGCACTGACCATTTTCACACTGAGAAGCGTCATTTCCTTCCGAGATGACATACTTCCGGTAGGGACCTATTTGAGCAGTGCACACCACTCGACTAACACAGCTGACTGCTGGGACTGCTCCGGACGAGTGTAGACTTCTCTCTTAGGCACAGGTTTACAGGTACGTTGAATCTGATTTCTCTGCAGGACTGACACTTGGCTTCAGTCCTGCACAACTTAATAACACATACCTATATCTACCTTGCAGCCTGGCCATCGTATTGTAGGCTCTGTGGAGTGAGATATTCCCTACCCACACCAGGATTCATACTGGTGTGTGTTAAAGCCTTTCCTTTCCACCGTGATAGTTCCAACTTTAAAAGTACCGGAGGACATTACCTGTCACTGTATACAATCAGCCTTCGCCCAGCAGTATACCCAGTTGTTGTTCATTGTGGTGAGCTCTTTCTACATATACACTCTTTGGCCATACAGTATATGTTTAAGTCTTCATTCCTTATATGTATTATGCCACACTTGCTATGACCAACATTAGGGGGACCACATATATATATATATATATATATATATATATATACATTGTGGTGAGCAACCTTTTACATTATGTGATCATATACTTTATTTTTTAAGTTTCTATCTTTCACTATGACATATGTTTATTATCCTCTACATTCACTGTGTCATCGATGTTTTTTATATCTAGAGGGCCACTTCACATTCACACATACACCCCCTTTCAATTCTTCTCTTCCTTTTTCTTTTCTTTCTAGATTTTTACTATGGCTGGCTGTTTGTTACCGACAAATAGCCAATCAAACCCTACATAGGTGTGTGTTGCCATCGGCAGCACATTATCTGGCCTGTGAGTAGGGATGAGCTTCGTGTTCGATCGTTCGACGAAGATCGAACGATTTGGGCCGTTCGCGCCAAATTCGAGTGACGCGAACGGCCCACAATGCACTACGCCATCGCAGTGTCATCCAGGCGCTGTGATTGGCCAAGCATGCACTGTGACCCCGCATGCTTGGCCAATCACAGCGCCGGCAGCGAGGAGAGCAATGATTGGCCACAGGCAGGATGCCTGTGGCCAATTATTGCTGAGGGTGTTTAGTACACGCCCCACACTATAAAAGGCCGCCAGCACGGCGGCCTAGTGTAGTGTGTTCCGGAGCAGGGATAGAGCAGCATAGGCAGGGACAGTGACTTTTATTTCTTTCTTGCTTAACCTGGATTCCTTTAGTTTAGGGAAAGAGAAGGATAGGTAGGGAGAGTGTCAGTGTGTTTTGTGCTTGTGCTATAGTGTGCTTAAAAAAAACATTTTTTCTAGGGACAGAAAACTGTAGGTAGGGAGAGTGTCAGTTTCTTTCACTGTGCAAGTCCTTGTTTCTAGGGACCTGGAAGGACAGTGAGTGAATTCTCCTTGTGCTATATTGTGCTTAAAAAAAACATTTTTTCTAGGGACAGAAAACTGTAGGTAGGGAGAGTGTCAGTTTCTTTCACTGTGCAAGTCCTTGTTTCCAGGGACCTGGAAGGACAGTGAGTGAATTCTCCTTGTGCTATATTGTGCTTAAAAAAAACATTTTTTCTAGGGACAGAAAACTGTAGGTAGGGAGAGTGTCAGTTTCTTTCACTGTGCAAGTCCTTGTTTCTAGGGACCTGGAAGGACAGTGAGTGAATTCTCCTTGTGCTATATTGTGCTTAAAAAAAACATTTTTTCTAGGGACAGAAAACTGTAGGTAGGGAGAGTGTCAGTTTCTTTCACTGTGCAAGTCCTTGTTTCCAGGGACCTGGAAGGACAGTGAGTGAATTCTCCTTGTGCTATATTGTGCTTAAAAAAAACATTTTTTCTAGGGACAGAAAACTGTAGGTAGGGAGAGTGTCAGTTTCTTTCACTGTGCAAGTCCTTGTTTCTAGGGACCTGGAAGGACAGTGAGTGAATTCTCCTTGTGCTATATTGTGCTTAAAAAAAACATTTTTTCTAGGGACAGAAAAGTGTAGGTAGGGAGAGTGTCAGTTTCTTTCACTGTGCAAGTCCTTGTTTCCAGGGACCTGGAAGGACAGTGAGTGAATTCTCCTTGTGCTATATTGTGCTTAAAAAAAACATTTTTTCTAGGGACAGAAAACTGTAGGTAGGGAGAGTGTCAGTTTCTTTCACTGTGCAAGTCCTTGTTTCTAGGGACCTGGAAGGACAGTGAGTGAATTCTCCTTGTGCTATATTGTGCTTAAAAAAAACATTTTTTCTAGGGACAGAAAACTGTAGGTAGGGAGAGTGTCAGTTTCTTTCACTGTGCAAGTCCTTGTTTCCAGGGACCTGGAAGGACAGTGAGTGAATTCTCCTTGTGCTATATTGTGCTTAAAAAAAACATTTTTTCTAGGGACAGAAAACTGTAGGTAGTGTGAGGGGGTTAGCTCGGCAGCGGGTGTGTGTGACCCCCGGGATGGGCTCCCCAGACAAAAACAGGCCCAGCAAACGGAGGTTGTGGTTTTCAAAATCAAAAAGGTGCGGTTTATTTTCTATTTACAGTGACAAAACACAGCAAAGCAAAAGAAACATAAATAAAATAAATCCTGGTCAACTTGACCTCTGACTAAACATACAGGTTTCCTAACTAACAACTGGGATCAGCCTAGTGCTGTCCTAGTCCCTAAGTCCCTGGTTTTAAATGTCCAAGCAAATAGCCACACAGGCTTTGTCTCACCGCACAGGGGTTCACTCTCCCTAGACAGTCCACACAGGTCTGGTTCCAGGCATGAGCAAACACCTAATGAAGCTGGGAGTTCTTATAGAGGCCTAAATGAGCTGACAAGGTTCAGCTGGTCTCCTCATCTCTGTCTGCACGACGCCCCACACTCTCCCTAGAGGTATGAGTCATCCATGAGCCCACTAGCCTTATACAACTCTCCACCTAGTTGTATAAGTCGGCGTAAAGCCTGAATCTGGGCGAAATATATCTACCCCCCTGGATGCAACCAGGTGACTTTACCTTCCTGCTGTCACAGTAGGGAGAGTGTCAGTTTCTTTCACTGTGCAAGTCCTTGTTTCCAGGGACCTGGAAGGACAGTGAGTGAATTCTCCTTGTGCTATATTGTGCTTAAAAAAAACATTTTTTCTAGGGACAGAAAACTGTAGGTAGGGAGAGTGTCAGTTTCTTTCACTGTGCAAGTCCTTGTTTCTAGGGACTGGGAAGGACAGTGAGTGAATTCTCCTTGTGCTATAGTGTGCTTAAAAAAAACATTTTTTCTAGGGACAGAAAACTGTAGGTAGGGAGAGTGTCAGTTTCTTTCACTGTGCAAGTCCTTGTTTCTAGGGACTGGGAAGGACAGTGAGTGAATTCTCCTTGTGCTATATTGTGCTTAAAAAAAACATTTTTTCTAGGGACAGAAAACTGTAGGTAGGGAGAGTGTCAGTTTCTTTCACTGTGCAAGTCCTTGTTTCTAGGGACTGGGAAGGACAGTGAGTGAATTCTCCTTGTGCTATAGTGTGCTTAAAAAAAACATTTTTTCTAGGGACAGAAAACTGTAGGTAGGGAGAGTGTCAGTTTCTTTCACTGTGCAAGTCCTTGTTTCTAGGGACCTGGAAGGACAGTGAGTGAATTCTCCTTGTGCTATATTGTGCTTAAAAAAAACATTTTTTCTAGGGACAGAAAACTGTAGGTAGGGAGAGTGTCAGTTTCTTTCACTGTGCAAGTCCTTGTTTCCAGGGACCTGGAAGGACAGTGAGTGAATTCTCCTTGTGCTATATTGTGCTTAAAAAAATCATTTTTTCTAGGGACAGAAAACTGTAGGTAGGGAGAGTGTCAGTTTCTTTCACTGTGCAAGTCCTTGTTTCCAGGGACCTGGAAGGACAGTGAGTGAATTCTCCTTGTGCTATATTGTGCTTAAAAAAAACATTTTTTCTAGGGACAGAAAACTCTAGGTAGGGAGAGTGTCAGTTTCTTTCACTGTGCAAGTCCTTGTTTCTAGGGACTGGGAAGGACAGTGAGTGAATTCTCCTTGTGCTATAGTGTGCTTAAAAAAAACATTTTTGCTAGGGACAGAAAACTGTAGGTAGGGAGAGTGTCAGTTTCTTTCACTGTGCAAGTCCTTGTTTCTAGGGACTGGGAAGGACAGTGAGTGAATTCTCCTTGTGCTATAGTGTGCTTAAAAAAAACATTTTTTCTAGGGACAGAAAACTGTAGGTAGGGAGAGTGTCAGTTTCTTTCACTGTGCAAGTCCTTGTTTCTAGGGACTGGGAAGGACAGTGAGTAAATTCTCCTTGTGCTATAGTGTGCTTAAAAAAAACATTTTTTCTAGGGACAGAAAACTGTAGGTAGGGAGAGTGTCAGTTTCTTTCACTGTGCAAGTCCTTGTTTCTAGGGACTGGGAAGGACAGTGAGTGAATTCTCCTTGTGCTATAGTGTGCTTAAAAAAAACATTTTTTCTAGGGACAGAAAACTGTAGGTAGGGAGAGTGTCAGTTTCTTTCACTGTGCAAGTCCTTGTTTCTAGGGACCTGGAAGGACAGTGAGTGAATTCTCCTTGTGCTATATTGTGCTTAAAAAAAACATTTTTTCTAGGGACAGAAAACTGTAGGTAGGGAGAGTGTCAGTTTCTTTCACTGTGCAAGTCCTTGTTTCCAGGGACCTGGAAGGACAGTGAGTGAATTCTCCTTGTGCTATATTGTGCTTAAAAAAAACATTTTTTCTAGGGACAGAAAACTGTAGGTAGGGAGAGTGTCAGTTTCTTTCACTGTGCAAGTCCTTGTTTCTAGGGACCTGGAAGGACAGTGAGTGAATTCTCCTTGTGCTATATTGTGCTTAAAAAAACATTTTTTCTAGGGACAGAAAACTGTAGGTAGGGAGAGTGTCAGTTTCTTTCACTGTGCAAGTCCTTGTTTCTAGGGACCTGGAAGGACAGTGAGTGAATTCTCCTTGTGCTATATTGTGCTTAAAAAAAACATTTTTTCTAGGGACAGAAAACTGTAGGTAGGGAGAGTGTCAGTTTCTTTCACTGTGCAAGTCCTTGTTTCCGGGGACCTGGAAGGACAGTGAGTGAATTCTCCTTGTGCTATATTGTGCTTAAAAAAAACATTTTTTCTAGGGACAGAAAACTGTAGGTAGGGAGAGTGTCAGTTTCTTTCACTGTGCAAGTCCTTGTTTCCAGGGACCTGGAAGGACAGTGAGTGAATTCTCCTTGTGCTATATTGTGCTTAAAAAAAACATTTTTTCTAGGGACAGAAAACTGTAGGTAGGGAGAGTGTCAGTTTCTTTCACTGTGCAAGTCCTTGTTTCTAGGGACTGGGAAGGACAGTGAGTGAATTCTCCTTGTGCTATAGTGTGCTTAAAAAAAAAAAATTTCTAGGGACAGAAAACTGTAGGTAGGGAGAGTGTCAGTTTCTTTCACTGTGCAAGTCCTTGTTTCTAGGGACTGGGAAGGACAGTGAGTGAATTCTCCTTGTGCTATAGTGTGCTTAAAAAAAACATTTTTTCTAGGGACAGAAAACTGTAGGTAGGGAGAGTGTCAGTTTCTTTCACTGTGCAAGTCCTTGTTTCTAGGGACCTGGAAGGACAGTGAGTGAATTCTCCTTGTGCTATATTGTGCTTAAAAAAAACATTTTTTCTAGGGACAGAAAACTGTAGGTAGGGAGAGTGTCAGTTTCTTTCACTGTGCAAGTCCTTGTTTCCAGGGACCTGGAAGGACAGTGAGTGAATTCTCCTTGTGCTATATTGTGCTTAAAAAAAACATTTTTTCTAGGGACAGAAAACTGTAGGTAGGGAGAGTGTCAGTTTCTTTCACTGTGCAAGTCCTTGTTTCTAGGGACTGGGAAGGACAGTGAGTGAATTCTCCTTGTGCTATAGTGTGCTTAAAAAAATTTTTTTCTAGGGACAGAAAACTGTAGGTAGGGAGAGTGTCAGTTTCTTTCACTGTGCAAGTCCTTGTTTCTAGGGACTGGGAAGGACAGTGAGTGAATTCTCCTTGTGCTATAGTGTGCTTAAAAAAAACATTTTTTCTAGGGACAGAAAACTGTAGGTAGGGAGAGTGTCAGTTTCTTTCACTGTGCAAGTCCTTGTTTCTAGGGACCTGGAAGGACAGTGAGTGAATTCTCCTTGTGCTATATTGTGCTTAAAAAAAACATTTTTTCTAGGGACAGAAAACTGTAGGTAGGGAGAGTGTCAGTTTCTTTCACTGTGCAAGTCCTTGTTTCCAGGGACCTGGAAGGACAGTGAGTGAATTCTTCTTGTGCTATATTGTGCTTAAAAAAAACATTTTTTCTAGGGACAGAAAACTGTAGGTAGGGAGAGTGTCAGTTTCTTTCACTGTGCAAGTCCTTGTTTCTAGGGACTGGGAAGGACAGTGAGTGAATTCTCCTTGTGCTATAGTGTGCTTAAAAAAAACATTTTTTCTAGGGACAGAAAACTGTAGGTAGGGAGAGTGTCAGTTTCTTTCACTGTGCAAGTCCTTGTTTCTAGGTACTGGGAAGGACAGTGAGTGAATTCTCCTTGTGCTATAGTGTGCTTAAAAAAAACATTTTTTCTAGGGACAGAAAAATGTAGGTAGGGAGAGTGTCAGTTTCTTTCACTGTGCAAGTCCTTGTTTCTAGGGACCTGGAAGGACAGTGAGTGAATTCTCCTTGTGCTATATTGTGCTTAAAAAAAACATTTTTTCTAGGGACAGAAAACTGTAGGTAGGGAGAGTGTCAGTTTCTTTCACTGTGCAAGTCCTTGTTTCTAGGGACCTGGAAGGACAGTGAGTGAATTCTCCTTGTGCTATATTGTGCTTAAAAAAAACATTTTTTCTAGGGACAGAAAACTGTAGGTAGGGAGAGTGTCAGTTTCTTTCACTGTGCAAGTCCTTGTTTCTAGGGACCTGGAAGGACAGTGAGTGAATTCTCCTTGTGCTATATTGTGCTTAAAAAAAACATTTTTTCTAGGGACAGAAAACTGTAGGTAGGGAGAGTGTCAGTTTCTTTCACTGTGCAAGTCCTTGTTTCTAGGCACTGGGAAGGACAGTGAGTGAATTCTCCTTGTGCTATAGTGTGCTTAAAAAAAACATTTTTTCTAGGGACAGAAAACTGTAGGTAGGGAGAGTGTCAGTTTCTTTCACTGTGCAAGTCCTTGTTTCTAGGGACTGGGAAGGACAGTGAGTGAATTCTCCTTGTGCTATATTGTGCTTAAAAAAAACATTTTTTCTAGGGACAGAAAACTGTAGGTAGGGAGAGTGTCAGTTTCTTTCACTGTGCAAGTCCTTGTTTCTAGGGACCTGGAAGGACAGTGAGTGAATTCTCCTTGTGCTATATTGTGCTTAAAAAAAACATTTTTTCTAGGGACAGAAAACTGTAGGTAGGGAGAGTGTCAGTTTCTTTCACTGCGCAAGTCCTTGTTTCCAGGGACCTGGAAGGACAGTGAGTGAATTCTCCTTGTGCTATATTGTGCTTAAAAAAAACATTTTTTGTAGGGACAGAAAACTGTAGGTAGGGAGAGTGTTAGTTTCTTTCACTGTGCAAGTCCTTGTTTCTAGGGACCTGGAAGGACAGTGAGTGAATTCTCCTTGTGCCAATGTGCTATATTGTGCTTAAAAAAAACATTTTTTGTAGGGACAGAAAACTGTAGGTAGGGAGAGTGTCAGTTTCTTTCACTGTGCAAGTCCTTGTTTCTAGGGACCTGGAAGGACAGTGAGTGAATTCTCCTTGTGCTATATTGTGCTTAAAAAAAACATTTTTTCTAGGGACAGAAAACTGTAGGTAGGGAGAGTGTCAGTTTCTTTCACTGTGCAAGTCCTTGTTTCTAGGGACCTGGAAGGACAGTGAGTGAATTCTCCTTGTGCTATATTGTGCTTAAAAAAAACATTTTTTCTAGGGACAGAAAACTGTAGGTAGGGAGAGTGTCAGTTTCTTTCACTGTGCAAGTCCTTGTTTCCAGGGACCTGGAAGGACAGTGAGTGAATTCTCCTTGTGCTATATTGTGCTTAAAAAAAACATTTTTTCTAGGGACAGAAAACTGTAGGTAGGGAGAGTGTCAGTTTCTTTCACTGTGCAAGTCCTTGTTTCTAGGGACTGGGAAGGACAGTGAGTGAATTCTCCTTGTGCTATAGTGTGCTTAAAAAAATTTTTTTCTAGGGACAGAAAACTGTAGGTAGGGAGAGTGTCAGTTTCTTTCACTGTGCAAGTCCTTGTTTCTAGGGACTGGGAAGGACAGTGAGTGAATTCTCCTTGTGCTATAGTGTGCTTAAAAAAAACATTTTTTCTAGGGACAGAAAACTGTAGGTAGGGAGAGTGTCAGTTTCTTTCACTGTGCAAGTCCTTGTTTCTAGGGACCTGGAAGGACAGTGAGTGAATTCTCCTTGTGCTATATTGTGCTTAAAAAAAAACATTTTTTCTAGGGACAGAAAACTGTAGGTAGGGAGAGTGTCAGTTTCTTTCACTGTGCAAGTCCTTGTTTCCAGGGACCTGGAAGGACAGTGAGTGAATTCTTCTTGTGCTATATTGTGCTTAAAAAAAAATTTTTTTCTAGGGACAGAAAACTGTAGGTAGGGAGAGTGTCAGTTTCTTTCACTGTGCAAGTCCTTGTTTCTAGGGACTGGGAAGGACAGTGAGTGAATTCTCCTTGTGCTATAGTGTGCTTAAAAAAAACATTTTTTCTAGGGACAGAAAACTGTAGGTAGGGAGAGTGTCAGTTTCTTTCACTGTGCAAGTCCTTGTTTCTAGGGACTGGGAAGGACAGTGAGTGAATTCTCCTTGTGCTATAGTGTGCTTAAAAAAAACATTTTTTCTAGGGACAGAAAAATGTAGGTAGGGAGAGTGTCAGTTTCTTTCACTGTGCAAGTCCTTGTTTCTAGGGACCTGGAAGGACAGTGAGTGAATTCTCCTTGTGCTATATTGTGCTTAAAAAAAACATTTTTTCTAGGGACAGAAAACTGTAGGTAGGGAGAGTGTCAGTTTCTTTCACTGTGCAAGTCCTTGTTTCTAGGGACCTGGAAGGACAGTGAGTGAATTCTCCTTGTGCTATATTGTGCTTAAAAAAAACATTTTTTCTAGGGACAGAAAACTGTAGGTAGGGAGAGTGTCAGTTTCTTTCACTGTGCAAGTCCTTGTTTCTAGGGACCTGGAAGGACAGTGAGTGAATTCTCCTTGTGCTATATTGTGCTTAAAAAAAACATTTTTTCTAGGGACAGAAAACTGTAGGTAGGGAGAGTGTCAGTTTCTTTCACTGTGCAAGTCCTTGTTTCTAGGCACTGGGAAGGACAGTGAGTGAATTCTCCTTGTGCTATAGTGTGCTTAAAAAAAACATTTTTTCTAGGGACAGAAAACTGTAGGTAGGGAGAGTGTCAGTTTCTTTCACTGTGCAAGTCCTTGTTTCTAGGGACTGGGAAGGACAGTGAGTGAATTCTCCTTGTGCTATATTGTGCTTAAAAAAAACATTTTTTCTAGGGACAGAAAACTGTAGGTAGGGAGAGTGTCAGTTTCTTTCACTGTGCAAGTCCTTGTTTCTAGGGACCTGGAAGGACAGTGAGTGAATTCTCCTTGTGCTATATTGTGCTTAAAAAAAACATTTTTTCTAGGGACAGAAAACTGTAGGTAGGGAGAGTGTCAGTTTCTTTCACTGCGCAAGTCCTTGTTTCCAGGGACCTGGAAGGACAGTGAGTGAATTCTCCTTGTGCTATATTGTGCTTAAAAAAAACATTTTTTCTAGGGACAGAAAACTGTAGGTAGGGAGAGTGTTAGTTTCTTTCACTGTGCAAGTCCTTGTTTCTAGGGACCTGGAAGGACAGTGAGTGAATTCTCCTTGTGCCAATGTGCTATATTGTGCTTAAAAAAAACATTTTTTCTAGGGACAGAAAACTGTAGGTAGGGAGAGTGTCAGTTTCTTTCACTGTGCAAGTCCTTGTTTCTAGGGACCTGGAAGGACAGTGAGTGAATTCTCCTTGTGCTATATTGTGCTTAAAAAAAACATTTTTTCTAGGGACAGAAAACTGTAGGTAGGGAGAGTGTCAGTTTCTTTCACTGTGCAAGTCCTTGTTTCCAGGGACCTGGAAGGACAGTGAGTGAATTCTCCTTGTGCTATATTGTGCTTAAAAAAAACATTTTTTCTAGGGACAGAAAACTGTAGGTAGGGAGAGTGTCAGTTTCTTTCACTGTGCAAGTCCTTGTTTCTAGGGACCTGGAAGGACAGTGAGTGAATTCTCCTTATGCTATATTGTGCTTAAAAAAAACATTTTTTCTAGGGACAGAAAACTGTAGGTAGGGAGAGTGTCAGTTTCTTTCACTGTGCAAGTCCTTGTTTCAAGGGACAGAGAAGGACACCTGAAGGTAGCCCTTATTGCTTTTTTCCCATCTCCCTGCAGGCCATCTATTAGAATGTCTGGAAGGCAAACAAGGAGAGGCAGACAGTCAGGAGGCAATAAAAGAGGGCAAGCAGGCTCTGTGTCTGGGGGCAACAGTGCTGGTCGTGGACGCGGTGCATTGTCATCAGCACATGGCCATGGGACACGCTTGTCCTTCTTTTCCGCAGCTGGACATGTTGAGCCACATCATGCCGAAGACTTGGTAGAGTGGATGACCAAGCCCTCCTCCTCCTCCTCATCCTCTCTCACCCAGGCTCAGGGTACTGGCAAAGCAGCTGCCAAAGCGTCCTCTTCCCTGGTATCAATGTCAGACTCATCATCAGTCACTCCTTCCCTAGACCCACCATGTCCTCCTCCTGAGGAGTCCCCCGAACTGTTTGAGCACAGTGTTGGGTACATGCTCCAGGAGGATGCCCAGCGTTTCGAAGGGTCTGATGATGAAACCCAGCTACAGGAAGGCAGTAGGGTGAGAGCAGACAGAGGGGATGCTCAAGAAGGACACCAATCTGGCAGTCATGTTCCAGCAGCTGCAGCATACTGCCAGATTGGCTCCAGTGATGAGGAGGGAGGGGATGATGAGGTCACTGACTCCACGTGGGTGCCTAATAGGAGAGAGGAGGAGGAGGATGAGGAGGAGGCACATCTCCAACGAGACAGGATGCCCTTTGGTGGCCAGCGTAAGGGCAGTACACCGACGGAATCACACCGCAGAGCTCCGCCTGTGCAGGGCGCTGCCTCTGCCCGTCATTCAAAAAGTTCCTTGGTGTGGGCCTTTTTTGAGGCTAGTGCATCAGATCGCACAGCTGCTGTTTGCAACATATGTCTCAAGCGTATATCGCGTGGCCAAAACATCAGCCGCTTGGGTACCACATGCCTGACCAGACATATGTTGACCTGCCATGCAGCTCGTTGGCAAGCCTACCTCAAAGACCCACACCAAAGAACAAAGCGGACCTCTCCTTGCACCGCATCAGCTGGGATCTCCAACCCCACTATAACTTCAGTCCTCTCTGAAACATGCACTGAGAGGAATGAAGGTGTAGAATTAGGTGTGTCACAGCCAAGTACTTGCGGCCACTCTGCTAGCAGTACACCGACGTCCGATTCTAGCAGGCAAATTTCCCTGCCCCAGCTGCTGGACCATCGAAAGAAGTTCACTCCCAGCCATCCACATGCCCAGCGGTTGAATGCTAGCTTGGCTAAATTGCTAGCGCTTCAACTGCTGCCTTTTCAGTTGGTAGACTCGGCCCCCTTCCGTGAGTTTGTGCAATGTGCGGTTCCTCAGTGGCAGGTTCCCAAACGCCACTTTTTCTCACGGAAGGCTATTCCGGCTCTCTACCGGCATGTGGAAGGCAATGTCTTGGCCTCGCTGGACAGGGCGGTCAGCGGTAAGGTGCATATTACCGCTGACTCATGGTCCAGCAGGCATGGACAGGGACGTTACCTTTCTTTCACGGCCCATTGGGTCACTCTTTTGGCAGCTGGGAAGGATGCAGGACAAGGTGCAGTAGTGTTGGAGGTTGTCCCACCGCCACGCCTCCAAAATGCTACTACTGGTTGTGACACACCTCTCTCCTCCACCCCCTCCTCTTCTTCTTCCTCCATGGCCTCTTCCTGTGGTTTGTCCTATGAACCAGCTGTGCTCCGTAGCCGTTCACGGGGCTACGCAAGTACGCAGGCAAAAAGATGCCATGCCGTGCTTGCGCTGGTGTGTTTGGGGGACAGAAGCCACACTGGGGCAGAGGTCCTGTCTGCTCTGCAGGGCCAGGCCGAGAGGTGGTTGACGCCACGCCAGCTTAAGCCAGGAATGGTGGTTTGCGACAATGGCACCAACCTCCTCTCCGCCCTCCGACAGGGACAACTGACCCATGTGCCCTGTGTGGCTGACGTCCTTAACCTGGTGGTGCAGCGGTTCTTGGGCAGGTACCCGGGCTTACAGGATGTCCTGAGGCAGGCCAGGAAAGTCTGTGTGCATTTCCGCAGATCTTATAATGCCAGTGCTCGCCTGGCTGAGCTGCAAAAGGAGTTGAACCTGCCCAAGAACCGCCTTATATGTGACATGCCCACCAGGTGGAACTCAACGTTGGCCATGCTGCAGCGGCTGCACACGCAGCAGAGGGCCATCAATGAGTACCTGTGCGACTACGGCACCAGGACAGGGTCAGGGGAGCTTGGTTTTTTTTCTCCACGCCAGTGGGGCATGATCAGGGATGCATGCACTGTCCTGGCACCATTTGAGGAGGCCACGAGGATGGTGAGCAGTGACAGTGCATGCATCAGTGACACTGTACCTCTTGTCCACCTGTTGGAGCACACGCTGCGTGGAATAATGGACAGGGCACTTGAGGCAGAACAGAGGCAGGAAGAGGAGGACTTCCTTGCCTCTCAAGGCCCCCTTTACCCAGACAGTGTTCCTTTTGTCCCACCCATCGCACAGGAAGAGGAAGAGGAGGAGGAGGAGGAGGAGGAGGATTGTGTCAGCATGGAGGTGGAGGCTGGCACTCAGCATCATCAGCAGCAGTCTTTTAGGGATGATTTACAGTCCCAAGAAACCAGTGGACTTGTACGTGGCTGGGAGGAGGTGACTGCGGATCATGTCGTCCTTAGTGACCCAGAGGACTCCGGAGCGAATGCCTCAGCAAACCTACGCTGCATGGCCTCCCTGATCCTGCAAAGTCTGCAGAAGGATCCTCGTATTCTTCGGATCAAGGAGAGGGACCATTACTGGCTGGCCACTCTCCTTGATCCACGGTACAAGGGTAAGGTTGCGGACCTTATGTTACCGTCGCAGAGGGAGCAGAGGATGAGACAACTCCGGGAGGCCTTGCAGAAAGGTCTGTGCAACGCGTTCCCAGAGACTGGGAGGTTACAAACTCCTGGTCCAGGACAACGAGTTGCTGAGGCTTCGGCCAGTCAAAGAAGGAGCGGTGGGGAAGGTGGCCGTCTGACCGATGCGTTCAGACAATTCTTTAGTCCGCAGCCCCAAAGTATGATTGGTTCCAGCAACCATCGCCAGCGTCTGATAAACATGGTGCAGGAATATCTAGAGGCAAGGTCAGACTTGGACACCTTCCCCACCGAAAATCCTCTGGCTTACTGGGTCTTGAGGATGGATCACTGGCCAGAGCTTGCACAGTATGCAATTGAGCTACTGGCCTGTCCTGCATCCAGCGTTCTTTCGGAACGCACATTCAGTGCTGCTGGAGGATTTGTCACGGATCACAGGGTGCGCCTGTCCACCGACTCGGTTGATCGACTGACTTTCATCAAGATGAACCAGTCTTGGATCACCACCAGCTACCACACACCTGATGCTGATATAACAGACTAATTGATTTTAACATGTCACGTCCCTTCAAGACTGATGCTGATGCTGAGTGCCTGTGCTGTTATGTTGACTGGCTATCCTCCTCCTCCGAGTCCTCAATGATACGATTGATGATGATAGCTTGGAAGATCATTTTTGTTTATGGGTGCCGCCACCAGTGGCTAAGGCCCAATTTTTCAGCCCCTGTTTTACAGGGGCGTGTACTTACAATTTTTTTAGCAATAATTTGCCATAGGGCTCATTGCTGTGCTCCAAGTACAGTATCTGTGAGGGGTTGTAGTGTTGTGCCACCAGTGCCTAAGGCCCAATTTTTCAGCCCCTGTTTAACAGGGGCGTGTCATTACAATTTTTGAAGCAATACTTTGCAACAGGGCTCATTGCTGTCCTCCAAGTACAGTATCTGTGAGGGGTTGTAGTGTTGTGCCACCAGTGCCTAAGGCCCAATTTTTCAGCCCCTGTTCAACAGGGGCATGCAATTACAATTCTTGATGTAATAATTCACAGCAGGGCCCATTCCTGCACCCACCAAGAGTAAGTCTGAGGGCTTACAGTGTTGTGGCAACGCCACCACCACCACCACCACGAAAGGCCCAATTTTTCAGCCACTGTTCAAAAGGGGCATGTAATTACAATTCTTGATCTAATAATTCACAGCAGGGCCCATTCCTGCACCCACCAAGAGTAACTCTGAGGGCTTACAGTGTTGTGGCAACACCACCACCACCACCACCACCACGAAAAGCCCAATTTTTCAGCCCCTGTTCAACAGGGGCATGCAATTACAATTCTTGATCTAATAATTCACAGCAGGGCCCATTGCTGCACCCACCAAGAGTAACTGTCAGGGCTTACAGTGTTGTGGCACCAGCACCACCATCAAAGCCCCAATTTTTACTACCACTGTTCAACAATTATATGTAATTAAAATTCCTGATATAATAGTTGACAGCAGGGCGTTCCAGCACCAACCAAGAGTAACTGTGAGTGCTTACAGTGTTGTGCCAACACCAACAACTAAGGGGCCTATTTCTGCAGAGTATATACGGCAGGTCCCTACTTTCAAACATCCAACTTACAAACGACTCCTACTTGCAAACGAAAGAAGACAACAGGAAGTGAGAGGAAATCTACCCCTAGGAAGGAAAATTCTCTCCTGTAAGAATAAATATGGGAGAAAGGTGTCTCCTCTGTACTGATGCTTTATCAGCAATCCTTGTTTCAAGAAAAACACCACATTTCAAAAACAGTTGTCATTGGGACGGAAAGTGAGGTGAAATGTTCTGAACAGGGGCACAGACAGCAAAACAAATGTTACAGGGGTGATAACCCTTACCTATGTTTCCCAAAAAGTTTAAAAATAGATTTTTGGGCTGGAGCTACAGTTCAACAATGTACCTGTTCAAAATTACAAACACATTCTACATAAGAACAAACCTACAGTCCCTGTCTTGTATGCACCGCCTGTATACGGCTGTTCAGAGTATATAGGGCCTTTTTTATTTTATGTGCGGGGTTCCCCTTAATATCCATACAAGACCCAAAGGGGCTGGTAATGGGCTGGGGTAGGGGGGGGGGGGGTCATGGGGTAGCTATGCCATTTTTCTTAAAGATTTTCATCCATATTACCGGGACCAGACATTACATTAAAGCCGCAAGAAGTTTTAAATGGCTTTTTTTTCCTTTAGAAGTGTCATTTTGTGCAGGGACAGTTCTAAACACGGGAAACACGTGGCACTTCACAGGCATACTTTAGACACCCCCCAGGTACGATATTTAAAGGAATATTTGACTTTTTTTTTTCACTTTATGCATCATTAAAATGACTGCTCCCGAAAAATGACCGTTTTTAAAACTTCTTTTTGCATTGATACATGTCCCCTGGTGCAGAACCCGGGTTCCCAAACCCTTTTTAGGACAATAACATGCATAATAGTTGTTATAATTAGCACTTTAGAATTCGAACGTTCGCATCCATTGTATTTAATAGGGTTCTAATGTTCGTACGAACTTTCGGTCCGTTCGCGGGTTCTGGTGCGAACCGAACCCGGGGGAGTTCGGCTCATCACTACCTGTGAGTATACCCCTGTATTAATCAGTATAGAATTCACTGACCACTATAGTGGGGTGTTCCTTCATTATGGGTCTACTACGACTTCACTAGTCCTCTTTCACTAAATTCTTCTCGTCACTGGGTTGATATTTCCCCTGGTTCTTCTTTCACAAGCACCACTATCATATGCTAATCTAGTTTTCCTCCTTCTTTCTCCCTTTCTTCTTTCCCCACCCCCCCTCCTTTCTTTCCCTCCCCTACCCATCCCCCACTTCCTACCTCTTTCCCCCTTCCTTTCCTGGCCCCTTTCCCCTTCCCCCTTTCTTCTTGGGCGCCGTCTTAGCGCCTGGGCCATCCCCCACTGCCCAGGCATGGGGGTTGGCCCACGTGCTGGGTTGGTGCCCTATGCATGGGTTGCTCCTGGTGGTTGCGCTATGCGGGGTCAGCAATCTTTACCATTTGGTATAGGTGTTGTTTTTATGCTGTTTTATATATTGATGTTGTTTTATGTATTAAAAGACGCTAAATATGGGGGCGTGGCCTGGATAGCAATGGGATAGGTCGCATGTGATGTGAGCTCCGTCTGCCCATACTCCTAACCTACCATCCTGCCTGCATCCTGCTCGGTTCCTGCCATCCCCTACATCCGAGGACGTGTCCTGCTCTCCCTGCGGTTCCTGAAGCCTGTTAGCCCGCTGGTTTGCCGCCACTGCCGTCGCGGCGCTTCCCGGTCCTCTGCTTCAGGAAAGGCCCCGGCTTCGGCCTAGCTCCTGGTTCGGCGGCCATCTTGGCCCTCCCGACGGCGGCCCTGGACACTTCTCCTTGCCTCCCTGGGCGCACTGGGCTCCATCCTCTTCTACATCGGCCCCCGGATTACCTGCTGTAGCTGCTGGGGTGTCTTTGCACTCTACACCTGCTGTGTGAGCGGACCACGGTCTTGGCCTGACTCCCGACAGGGCGGCCGTCTTGCTCCACCCGGAGACATCTTTGGCAAGTATTACAGGCCTCCCTGACTCCCCTGAGCTCAGATTCCCCTGCATACAGCCTGTTGCCATTACAGCTGCTTGAGAGTGACCTGCTGCCTACGTTGGGCCGTCCCTGGGCAGCGGAGGGGGGGGGGAGGTTGTGGAGGACCCGGCCTCCTTAACAGCGGCCATATTGGTGCACCCAGGGATCTTCCCTGTCGCCTTACAGCATGTCTCCGTCTAAAAATAATTCTGAAGCCATCGATAAACTGGCCAGATACCGCAGGCTTGAGGAGGGGGATCGGCAGGTCAGAGACGGCGCTGCTGCTATCCTGGATGCGGATCACTCTGTGGTGGCTACTAACAAATTACTGGATGCCATCGCCATGTGCCAGAGCACGCTTACCACCAAGATCGAGGAGGTAAAAATTGATGTGTCCCTTATCCGGCAGGATCTCTCTACCCTCAGGGACCGCGTGACGGAGACGGAGACCCGTATTAGCAGAGCAGAGGATATCTTACACCCTTTACAACATACCACCGATGAGGTGCGCCGCCAGTTACAACAGATTAGCGCAAAACAGGATGACATGGAAAATCGCCTTCGGAGATGTAACCTCCGCTTCATCGGTCTTCCTGAGTCTGCTGAGGGCACCGATCCGGAGAGCTTCCTTGAAAACCTCCTAACCTCAACCTTCGGCAGAGACGCATTTTCGGTAATGTTTGCAGTGGAGAGAGCTCATCGAATCCCTGGCCGCCCTCCTCCCCAAGGAGCTCCACCGCGTACCCTGATAGCGAAGTTCCTTAATTTCAGGGATCGCGACAAGATCCTCCGCCTAACCAGAGAGAAGGGGAATATCCCCCATACCAACGCTCGTGTTGCCGTCTTCCCGGACTTCTCCAATGAGGTGCAACGGCAGCGGTCCAGGTTCCAGGATGTTAAGAAGCGCCTCCGCACTCTACACCTCAAATACGCCATGCTGTACCCTGCAAAGCTTCGTGTGGAGTGCGACGGTCGGACCCACTTCTTCGAGGACCCAGAGTCTGCATCCACTTGGATTGACCGGAGAGATCGGCGAGATTGAGCATACCGCGCTGTCTGGGAGCTGTGAGTACTTTTCTTTTCTCTCCCCTGCCGCCCCCTGTGCCGGTGGCACTCCCTGTTCGTGCCCTGGTGATTCGCCTCACGGTTGCTCTGTTGCTGGTGAGTGCCCTCCGCCGGGACGGGGGAGACAGACCTAAAAGCCTTTTCCGCCCCTCCTTGGATCTCACAGCGTGCTCGCCACCTTCGGGTGATCTAACTGTTAATTCCCCGTTCTCCCCACGCATGGGAGATGCTTGTAGAGGGCAGCTTACCGAACGTTGCTGGAACTTCCTATCCTACTTTACGTACCACCCTGATGGCAGGCGGGGCTCCCTTCTGCACGGCTGCAATGGTGTTGTGCTTTTGTGGCCCCTACACCCCATGCACTTCTCAGAGAAGAAGTCGTCCCCCTAGGTTCTCTATGGACTTTTTTCACTCCCCCCGTTTACCTGATTGTTTTTTCCTCTTTTTTTGTTTTCTGTTCATCACAGGTATCTATGTCCCTTTGAAATTAAGTCCCTCGCCTCCAATGCTTTTTTCACGTTGGATGTCCCCGGGTGATACCTGGTTTTGGGATACTATGTTCATGCCGAGTTGGGGTGGCACTGGACTGGGAGGGAGGGGAAATGTTTTGGCTGTTTTTTATTTGCCACTATGTTCACAATTGTTCATTTCTGCTAAAGGTACTATGTCATTGTCATACATGCACTATCAATATTGGTTGCTGATATGTTCTGTACTGTCTGATGTGTCCTTATCTGCTCTGCTGGTCCTGGTTTGGCTGCGGTCTATTATACACACCATATACCCACCATGAGTTCCCTGAAGTTCCTCACGTGGAATGTTAGAGGCTTACGCAATAAGATCAAACGCACAGCGGTCCTGACATTTCTCAAATCTCAGAGAGCTGACATTATCACACTGGTCGAGACCCACGTCACGGGCCACTTGCAATCCTCCCTTAAAAAACCTTGGGTGGGGTGGGCTTATCATGCCACTCACACCTCATATTCCAGAGGAGTATCGGTCCTGGTTGCCAAACGGGTACCTTTTGAGCTTATACTGCTCCGCACGGATCAGCAGGGCAGATATGTGTTTATGCACGCCACCATTAATGGGTCTCCTATCCTGCTACTTGCCTGCTATATTCCCCCCCCCCTTACAACTCAGCTGTAATTCAGGAAGGCCTTGCCTTTATGACACAATACCCCTCCGTACCGGCAGTGTGGATGGGGGACTTTAATATGACCCTGATCCCCGCCCTGGACCGTCTGGGCACACTGGATCCCCCCCTTAACCCACCGACCCATACCAGACTGCACCGCATAATGACCGACTTTGCTCTTGTCGACACTTGGCGCCACAGACACCCGCACACTAAAGTCTTCTCATGCTTTTCAGCCAGTCATAACACAATGTCACGAATTGATTTTGTTTTTATCTCAATGTCCCTGCTGCCTAAGTTAGGAGATGTGGGCTTTGCTCCGAGAGTACTCTCGGATCACGCCCCCTACTGGGTCACGATTCAGCTCCTGAGGGCTTCCCCTGCTCCTTCTTGGTGGCTAAACCCGTTCTGGCTGACTGCCCTGCAGGACCAGGATGACATCCCCACAGAATTGCAATACTATTTTACGGCCAACAGGGACACTGCCGCGCATGATGTGGTGTGGGAAATGTTTAAACTTCACGCTCGTTCCCTACTTTCCACACGTATTAACAGGCTTAAACGGTCATCAACATTTGTTGTCCAGCAGGCTGCGGAGTACCTGCAGGTGCTGGAGGAGGCGTTCCACCGGGACCCCTCGCCCAGCGCGGCCAATAATCTAAAGATTCAGGCGCGCCAGGTCTCCCAATTGCACATAGAGAAGGCTAAACAACGTATCTTCTTCTGTAGACAGAGGGTGTTTGAGTATGGAGAGAGATCAGGCAAATTGCTCGCATATCTCGCCCACTTGGATATGCGTCCCCCTGTGGTGGTGTCCTTGACCGACCCGCAGGGGAACGACATCACCGATCCGCAATTGGTGGCGGAGGAATTTGGGAGATTCTACCGTGCACTTTACACTTCCAGGGTCGCCCACACTCCCCAAGACACCAGGGACTACCTAGCGGGAGTTCAATTCCCTAGACTGACAGACGACCAGCTTGAAATTCTGGAAGCCCCTATTACTGAGGAGGACATCTCCGAGGCCATTTCCTGTCTGGCCTCATCCAAGGCCCCAGGATTGGATGGCCTACCTCTTGAATTCTATGCCACCTACTCCGAAATCCTAATCCCTGAACTTAAGTACCTGTATAAATCTATATTTGACTCAGGGGTTCTACCCCCATCTATGCGAGAAGCCCAAATAGTCGTAATTCCCAAACCCGGAAAGGACCCTAAATACCCGGAGTCGTATAGGCCCATTTCCCTGTTACAGGTAGATATTAAAATATTAGCTAAGATTCTAGCCTCCCGCCTTAACCAGGTTATTCTGTCATTGATACACCCTGACCAAACCGGCTTTATGCCAGGGAAGAACACGGCCATGAATATTCGCCGCCTATTTATGAATATTCAGGGGTCCCATGATGAAATTGGCTCGAGGGTTGTGGTGGCGCTGGATGCCGCCAAGGCCTTCGACTCCGTGGAGTGGAGCTACCTGTGGGAGTGTCTCTCAAGATTTGGATTTGGCCCCAGCTTCATTCGCTGGGTCCAACTCCTCTATCAATCCCCGAGGGCCAGAGTGTTTGTGAACGGTTGGCTTTCTGACCAGTTCCCGCTGAAGAGGGGGACCCGGCAGGGCTGCCCCCTTTCCCCCATGCTTTACGCATTGGCTGTGGAGCCGTTGGCCATAATGGTCCGTGCGGACACTTGCATCCGAGGTCTCAGGATGGGGAACCTGGAAGAAAAGATTGGGATGTATGCCGACGACACACTTTTGTATCTGGCGGACTCCGGTCCTTCTCTTATAGCAGCCCTCCAGTCCATAGAACGTATGGGTGGCCATTCGGGTCTGAGTATTAATTGGGCTAAGTCCCAGATCCTTCCGATTGACCATTTCCCCTCCTCGTTCGCGTCCCCTCCTCTGGCTCTTCCAAGGGTCTCCCAGATTAAATACCTTGGCGTACAGGTCACCAGATCGCTCTCAGATTATAAACTACTGAACATTGAACCCCTGTTTGCTCTGATCAAGAACAAGACGCAGACTTGGGCCAGACTACCCCTGGGTGTTATGGGTCGCGTCAGCTTAGTTAAGATGATACTCCTTCCCAAGATACTCTATTTGGTCTGGCATGCTCCCCTCTATATACCACAAAAAATTTTCAGGACAATTGAATCCATCCTGAATTCATTTATTTGGGGTCATGGCAGACACAAATTATCCTGGAGAATCCTGAAGAACCCTGTGACGTTGGGAGGAGCTGCTCTCCCTGACTTTCAGGATTATTATTTTGCCTCCCAGCTGTCCCACTTCTATTATTTTGATAAACATGAACTAACGAGATACCAGACACTACTCTGTGAGCACCCAGATGACTCGGCCCACACCCCACTTCAATCGGTCCTGAGAGCCCCATTGACAAGACGCCCCCCCCAACACACAGCAGACATGTTGACTCACCACCGGAGGGTATGGCGGGCGGCACTGCAGAGAACTGGGACCCCAAGGGTACACTCTCATACCCCTCTCTGGTACAATACATGCTTGCCAGAATTATTGTCCATTCCGGACCCCGCGGCGTGGATACGCCATGGGATCTTATACATACACCAGATCATGACTAATTCAGGCCTTAAATCATTCCAAATGCTGAAGGACGAATTTTCCCTCCCCAATTGCCTGTTTTTCAGGTATTTGCAACTCCGCCACGCCATACAGGCCCAGTTTTCTGGCTCTTGCCCGTCCCTGGCAGTTCCCTCCATAGTGGACACAGTCACGGGTAATGTGCCTGCTAAGCTCATCTCCACTTTGTACTCCGCCATTCGTCTCCCTAGCACCACAGCATTGGCCTATACTGCTAAGACTAGATGGGAGGCGGATGTTGGACTTATAGAGGATGGGGACTGGGGCGAGATTTTGGAGGACGTGAAAAAGGTTTCCCCCAAGCTGTCGGACCGCCTCACACAGCTGTACATTATACATAGAACATATCTGACCCCTCAGAGAGTGGCACGTTTCAGGCCCACGTACAATCCGGGATGCCGCCTCTGTGACCATACCCCGGGCTCCTTTTACCACCTCATATGGTTCTGTCCCACCATTCAGGCATATTGGACACAGGTGATACGCTTCCTACACGATCAGATGGGCTCCCCTGCTACCCTTGACCCAAAGATGTGCCTACTTGGCCTGTTGCCAGACTTGGATGCCGACAAACCCCTCCGTACCTTTTTACATGAGACGCTATTCTTGGCAAGAAAAGTAGTGGCCCGTAATTGGATGCAGGCCCTGCCCCCTACAATTCAGTGCTGGAAAAAGGCGGTTAACGATGCTCTCCCATATAAAAAACTGATTTATGTACATAGAGGGTGTCCGCTAAAGTTTGAGAAGGTCTGGGACAGATGGATGGCGGATGGTGAAACGTGTACTTGACATGTCGATTTTTTATTTTTGTTGTATACCGGTTTTACTTTCACTGCTGTTATTATCTTTGTGACACACAGATGCTTCACTGTGTTCATGTATGTACTATTATATTGGCCATACTGGCTTATGTTGATTTATGTACCATGCATACTTTTCAATAAAGTTGGTTTCCAATTAAAAAAAAAAAAAGACGCTAAATATATGTTTTGTTGTTTATATATGTGTTTAAATAGATTACTGTGCTCCTGAAGAAGCGGTAACCCGCGAAACTAGTACAGCAAGTCAAGACCACACATGATACATTGGACCTATGGCTCTCGTTAACTTGCTTCACACAACTATTGTTTCTATAGCCTCTGGTTTGCCGGATCTGCATTCCAATTAAGGTGGAATGCTTATATGTTATATACTGTGAAGTATTGTTAAAGCGTGAACCCAAGCTCTGTATCCAAATATAAACAAATTGGTATTGTCTAAATGTTTATATGTATTTTTTGATTACTCTGTTTAAAAATAAATACCCCTAGTTTTTTACAAATATTTATCCATGTGCCGCCAAAAGTCAATTTTTTCTAGTTTACCTTTGTTTCTCTTAAGCAGAAACATAGTCGAGGAACAAGCCAAAGGTTGGGAAAGAGTGGTAGCTAAGATACAGTCAGCAGCAGGGTGAGAAGAGAGATATTAGCTGGAGGGAGCACAACATTCTGGCAAACAGAAGGTGCAGCGACACGGCTTAAATAGAAAGTTCATGGGAGGAGCAAGCATTTCAAAGTTCAGCAGAAACAAGGCACAAAGCAGGATGGTCCCATAGATAAGACAGGGTGCTGTCCAGCATCTCAGGTGGCTCAGCAAGAAGAGTTACTGTCAGCAGGGCTACCGCAGCAATAGCCGTTCGCCTCGTTCACAGCGCGTGCTGTGATCGCCGATTCACTGAGACTCGGGTGATCACAGATCGAAGTAAGGGGCCGATCCCGGCCCCTTACCACGTGTTCAGCTGTCAGCCAATGACAGCTGATCACGTGATGTAAACAGAAGCTCTGTAAAAGTTTTTTGAGAAAAAAAAGCCGATCGCCGGCCTCTGTACAAGGGACATGGGTCCCGAAGAGGAAGAGGCACATCTGCCTCATCTGTGCCAGTACCACCTGCCAGTGCCACCTGCCAGTGCCCACAGTGCCACAAATCAGTGCCCACCAGTGCAAAACAGTGCCACCTATCAATGCCCACCAGTGGTGCCAATCAGTGCCACCTAGCAGTGCTGACTATCAGTGTCACCTACCAGTGCCAATCAGTGCTTATCATTGCCACCCATCAGTGCTCATCACTGCCTCTATCAGTGCCAGCTATCAGTGCCAGCTTTCAGTGCAGGCTATCAGTGCCACCTATTGGTGCCACTTCTCAGTGCCCACCAGTGCCACCTATCAATGTCCTTCAGTGCCACCTCCCAGTGTCACCTCTCAGTGCCCACCAGTGCCACCTATCAGTGCCCACCAGTGCCGCCTTAGCGGTGCCCATCAGTGCAGCCTATCAGTGCCCATCAGTGCAGCCTCATCAGCGTACATCAATGAAGGAGAAAAAGTACCTGTTTGCAAAATTTTATAACATAATATAAAACAGTTTTGTATTTTTTTTTTTTACATTCTGTCTTTTTTTTTTTTTTTTACAAAAAATAAAAACCCCAGAGGTGATCAAATACCACCAAAAGAAAGCTCTATTTGTGGGAAAAAATTATAAAAATTTCATTTGGGTACAGTGTTGTATGACCGCACAGTTGTCATTCAAATTGTGAGAGCGCTGAAAGCTGAAAAATGGTCTGGGCAGGAGGGGGGTTTTAAGTGCCCAGTAAGCAAGTGGTTAAACAGGGTTTGTTTTGAAGAGGTTTATTCCCTCTATGGCACACTAATACTCCGCTGATTTGCCAGGAAGACATTGATGGTCCTCTGGAGTTTCTGTCTCTGTTTCGGGTGACATTGCACATAGGGTCTTACAAAAGCTTCGTAAGAAGCCATGATTATGGTGAAACATGTAGAGGCTACCTACTTTTGTACCATGACCGCCTAACCTTTATGTATTGGTTTTAAATTGAACTTTTTAAATCATGTTTTGTATAAATAAAATTGATGAAACTATCATTGTTTCTTAACCACTTGCCGACTGCCGCTTGTAGATATACGTTGGCAAAATAAGAAGGCTGCACAAAGCAAAGTACCTGTGAATTTGCTGCCGCAAGCTCTGTGACTGTGCCCACGGGACCGGCAAACTCGATGCCCGCCGGTGTACCGTGATCGTGTCACGCAGAGGCAGAACGGGGAGATGCCTGTGTAAACAAGGCATTTTCCTGTTCTGCCTAGTGACAGGATACTGATCATCTGCTCCCTGTCATTGGTAGCAGTGACACTGATCGGCTGCTCCCTGTCATCGGTAGCAGTGATCAGTGTCGTGTCACTCGAAGCCCAGCCCCCCCACAGCTAGAATCACTCCCTAGGACACATTTAACCCCTTCATCACCCCCTAGTGGTTAATCCCTTCCCTGACAGTGTCATTTACACAGTAATCAGTGCATTTTTATAGCACTGATTGCTGTATAAATGTCAATGGTCCCAAAATAGCTTCAAAAGTGTCCGATGTGTCCGCCATAATGTCGCAGACACGATAAAAATCGCAGATCACCGCCATTACTAGTAAAAAAAATTTTTTTATAAAAATGCCATAAATCTATCCCCTATTTTGTAGATGCTATAACTTTTGCGCAAACCAAACAATATACGCTTATTGTGATTTTTTTTTTACAAAAAAAGTAGAAGAATACGTATCGGCCTAAACTGAGAAAGAAATTTTTTTTTTATATATATATATATATTTTTGGGGGATATTTATTATAGCAAAAAGTAAAAAAATATTGTTTTTTTTTTCAAAATTGTCGCTCTTTTTTTGTTCATAGCGCAAAAAATAAAAATTGCAGAGATGACCAAATACCACCAAAAGAAAGTTCTATTTGTGTAAAAAAAAAAAGGATGGAAATTTTGTTTGGGTGAAACATTGCATGACCGCGCAATTGTCAGTTAAAGCGACGCAGTGCCGAATCGCAAAAAATGGACCGGTCTTTGGGCAGCCAAATCCTCCGGGGCTGAAGTGGTTAAAGTAATTTGTTCTGCAACTTAAAACTTGCATTCTTGCTGTTCAATTGTTCTACCTTCCGTATATGTTTTTGTAAACAAAAGCTTTAATATTTCCCAGGTTCAGAGCTGTTAGTAAAGTCTATCTTTTTATATGCAATATACCCTTCATGGACAGTATGGGGAATCTATACAATGCGTCAGATAATCATCATCAATCAGGGATGGATGTGGTTTCATATAGTGAGTGCTGCTCATTTATTTTTAGATTATAAACATCCCTTAAGGGGATGAGCTGGAGGTAGTTAGTCACGTTGAACTGGATTTGTTCTATAGTGTTAGACATTGTGTAGCTAATCCAAGCTAATACTTTTCTATTGTGTATGTGCATTTACATCTACACAGGTAGCACAGACACCTTAATCCAATAAATAAGGAAAGGCAGATCTTGTTGTCCAAGTACATGACTATGGTAAAGCATATGCAAACAGTTTATTACCTATATTACTAACACCCTGCATCCCCTCTTAAATAACCAGATGGCACCCAATTTGGAGTAAATTGGCCGCACCGGCCATTTTATTAATATTTTAAACCATAACCTTTATTTACAAAACAATACTCCCCCAGATACATCATAACCAATGTTGAGGATCATTGAAGGCACTGACCAAATTTATCTTCGTATCAGCGTGGCCACACAAGGTCCCCAGTCGCAGCACGCCGACTCGAGGACAATACCACTCTGCACCTTCCCACGCTAATGGCTGACCATCTGATGACTTCTCCATCGGACGAGAGAATGTGGTGGTCCAAATAAGTATGTTCATTATTTTTTGCTTGAAAACTGTGCTGCTTGTTTGTAGCACAAAATCACCCACACAAACATTATGCCACTTAAGCATTAAATACCAACACATATTTCCCTGGTACATTTCTGTCCCCTATTTCTTTTTATTAATTATATTCTCTTTATTGATTTTCTTTCATATTCAAATTAACAGTGTACATACTTATACAAATGTATTTTTCATAATTAAAAATAGCAAATATTATCAGTATAATTTTCACTGTATTGACCCTTATCCCTCCCTCCTTCCCCCCTCCCACTTTACCATTTCTCATAATGGGTTTTTCTATTATCTTTTCTTCCATTTTTTTTTTTTACACATTATTTAATATTTTTATTTTCATTTACTTTTCCTTATACCATTCTTCTTACTTCCTTTTTCTATTTTACAGGGGATTCCCCATTTTTTTTTCCAACCACGGGTTCCACACTTTTTCAAACTCTCTTATATTCCTTCTCTTGATATACACTACCTTCTCCTTCCATATTGTTTCAGTAACAATATTAACCCAGTCTCTCACTGAAGGGGGATTCTCTGCCTGCCATCTTTGCGCAATTAATTTTCTTGCATGAAAAAGACATCTGAGCACTGCTTTTGTTATATTGGCTGCTCTGCTTGTTCCTTCCCCTAGTCCCAGGATACACATTCTAGGGTCCATTTCTAATGTCCTGTTTATGATATCAAGAACCTCTGACCAATACCTGTATAGTTTCGGGCACCTCCATATCATATGTATCAGATCCCCTTTTCCCCTTTCATCTGGGACACCTTGCATCTGTTCTCCATCCAAACTTAAACAGCCTTTTTAGTGTGTAATATGTCCTGTGTAGCAGCATTAAAAATGAAACCTTCTGAGCTGGCGAAACAGTTACCAGGTGTCCACTCTCTAATACCTGTGTCCATTGCCCCTCGATTATGGGTCCTAGATCTTCCTCCCATTTCCCTTTACTTTTAAGATGTTCTGGAGCCTCAATACTTCCTTTACATGTGTTCGGATATATTTCGGAAATAAGGCCCCCGGTCCCACTCTGATTACCCAATCTCTGGAGAATAGGGGATTTACACCAGACTGGTCCCAATCTGTCAAACTGAACATTTAATGCATGTCTAATTTGAAGATATCTATAAAATGTATGTTTAGGGAAATCATATTCCTCTCTCAATGCAGTGAAAGTTTTTAGGGTTTTTCCCTCATACAACTGGGCTAGCCTAACTATCCCCTTCACTTCCCATTCCTTGATTTTCCCCACCAACTCCAACTCCTAAAGATTCCTATTGTCCCAAAGGGGTGCGTATTCTGTCTCGCCTTCTTGTCCCCCTATTGCTTTCACAGCTTTCCATACCTTTATTACCATCTTAACCGTGGGGGATTTGTTTACAAATGAGTTAGCCTCCAAAGCCTCCATCACCATCTTATGGGGTGCCCCTAATGTCATCAGTCCCCCATTTATATCTCCTCCTAACTCTGATCTCACTCCTATATGCTGCAATTGTGCTGCCAGGAAGTAGCACTGTGGATGTGGCACCGCCATACCTCCCTCCCTTGTTGCAAACTGTAGGGTCTGTAGCCTTATCCTGGATTGGCCTCCTTTCCATATTAGTTCTCTAAATAGTGTGTCAATTTTCCTAAACCATTTCTTATGTATCCATACTGGTGTATTATGCAATATATATAATAACTGTGGCATCCACAGCATTTTGATCAGATTGCATCTCCCTGCAACTGACAGTGGGAGACGCCACCATATTTGGATTTTATTTTTAAATTTAGACAGGAGGGGAACTATGTTATTATTTATATATTTGTTAGGGTCACATTTTATATATATTCCCAGGTATTTCATTGTGTCAACTGTTTCCAATTGGGGGGTTTCTACTGAAGTTTGATTTACAATAGGGTCCAATGGCATCAAAGCTGATTTATCCCAATTTATAACCAATCCTGAGAGTCTACCAAATTCTCTAAAGATACTCATTGCCTGCTTGAGTGAGTGATCTGTATCCCCAAGGAAGAGGAGGACATCGTCCGCATAAAGTGCGATTCTCTCCACCCCGATCGGTCTCACAAATCCCTCCATTTTTGTATTCACTCTTATTGCAATGGCTAATGGCTCCATTGCTAGTGCAAAAGGCAGGGGTGACAATGGGCACCCCTGCCTTGTGCCCCTCTCCAATTGAATCTTACCTGAATAATCATTATTGACTCTAATTTTTGCACTGGGATCACTATACAAAATTTTTATCCATCTAATAAATAATGCTCCTAAAACATGCCAGATATACCCCCACTCCAAGCTATCAAAGGCCTTAACCACATCTAAGGACATAACTGCTCTTGTACCCATATTCTGTGTTGGTGTTTGTAGATTAAGGAATACCCTCCTAATATTCATGCTAGTTGATCTGCTGGGGATAAACCCGGTTTGATCTTGATGTATTAGTCTTGAGATAATTTTATTTAACCTGACTGACAATATTTTGGCCAGTATTTTAGCATCTGAACAGAGGAGAGAAATAGGTCTATAGGATGTGGTCTCTAACGGGTCTTTCCCTTCTTTATGCAGGACTATAATTGTTGCTTCTGTCATTGATTTAGGCAGTTTCCACTCCTCCCTTTCCCAATTCAATGCTTTAAGAAGTTCTGGTAGTAACACTTTCCCGTAGTATTTATATGTTTCTATAGGGAGACCGTCAGGTCCGGGCGATTTCTGATTAGCCATCTCTGCGACTGCTAGCTGTTTTTCTTCAAGGGTTATTGAAGCCTCAATTCCCTCCTTCTCTGCTTCAGTGAGAATCTGTATTTTTATTTTCCCAAAAAAGGTTTCCAATTCCTCCTCTCCTGCTGCACCCTGGGATTTATATAGTTTATCATAATAATCTCTAAATGTATCTGTGATCACTGAAACCCGAGTGGAGATTTCTCCATTCGCTGTCCTAATCGCGGGAACTGCGGAGGGAGAGGAATTAGTTCTCACCAGATGTTCCAGCTTCTTCAGAAATTTTCCCCTTCCCCAAATGCAACTTGTTTCTGGAATAATCTCTTATTCTCTGATTTTTTGGTCATTACTATTTTATATTCTTGTTGCTTATTCAGCCATGTTCTTTGTTGCTCTGGTTTTGGATTTTCAACATATTCCTTTTCTACATTCACCAGTTCCCACCTAATCTTATTCTCCCACTCTCTAGATGCCTTTTTAACCACTTCAATACAGGGCTTTTTGTACCTATTCAATACCGGGCCTATTTTGGCACTTCTCCTACATGTACAAATCATCATTCTTTTGCTAGAAAATTACTCAGAACCCCCAAACATTATACATGTTTTTTTAGCAGACACCCTAGGGAATAAAATGACGGTCATTGCAACATTTTTTTCTTGCACAATATTTGCGCAATAATTTTTCAAACGCCTTTTTTAAAAAAAATAAATGGTTTCATGAATTAAAAAATAACAAAACAGTAAAGTTAGCCCAATTTTTTGGGAAAATATGAAAGATAATGTTACGCCGAGTAAATAAATACCTAACATGTCACGCTTTAAAATTGCGCACACTCATGGAATGGCGCCAAACTTCGGTACTTAAAAATCTCCATAGGCGACGCTTTAATTTTTTTTACAGGTTACCAGGTTAGAATTACAGAGGAGGTCTAGTTCTAGAATTGTTGCACGCGCTCTAACGCACGCGGCGATACCTCACATGCGTGGTTTGAACGGCGTTTACATATGTGGGCGACTTACGTGTGCATTCGCTTCTGATCGCGAGCTACCGGGGACAGGGGCGTTTTAATTTATTTATTTATTTATTTATTTATTTATTTTACTTATTTATTTATTTTTTTTACAATGATTTTACTTTTTTTTTTTTTTGATCACTTTTATTCCTATTACAAGGAATGTAAACATCCCTTGTAATAGGAATGTGTGTGACAGGTTCTCTTTATTGAGAGATGCGGGGTCATACTTACAGCCACAATGGCGGCTTTGTTTACATTTGAGACCCGGGCGTGACGTCATCACATCGCGCCCGGGCCTCCGACGATCATAGAGATGACTGGTGACCATCTGGTCACCAGTCATCTCTATGCTCATCACGTGACTCCACCAACGATGCCGGAAGATTCGCTCCGGGTCCCCGATCGCACGGGGGAGCCCGGAGAAGCACCGGATGGCGGCGGGAGGGGGGGGTGTCCCCTCCCGCCGCCTATAAGAACGATCAAGCAGTGGAACCGCCGCTATGATCGTTCTTATGGTGCACAGAATCGCCGGCACTTCAAAAGGATATCTGAATGATGCCTCTAGCTGCAGGCATCATTCAGATATCCCCCTACAAAGCCGAGGACGTCATATGACGTCCACCCAGGATGGGAGATCCCATCTGTGGACGTCATTTGTCTATGGCTGGGTAGGGAAGTGGTTAATTTTAGCCACTTGTTGAATACATATACCCCTTAGGAATGCCTTCAATGTATCCCACATCACTCCCTGTGTCCCCTATTTCTATATGGCATTGATGACTATAGCATATACCTTGTTCAGGAGTAAAGCCAAACCAAATAAAAAAAAAAAAAACACACCAAAAGTCCACGTTTCTTTACAAATATATTAAAGTATAAAATCACACTTGCATAGTAAGTGTTGTGGAAATTTTATTATATGGACTCATGTGGACATTTTATTCTAGGATGAGTGTTTTATAGATTGTCATCTGTCATCTGTCTCCCTGTGTCTGATTTAATCGAAGAATGCTCAAGCAGAGCGCACTTGGGTTGAATCAATGGGGTTGGAGACGTGTTATCTGTGTGTGTGTCGACATTTGCCGGTTTGTAAGTATCAAGCGCAAAGCGCTGGGCTTCTTGCCTTCAAATGTCTATGCACATTAGAGAAGCGAAGTCCGCATAACGAGAGAAACCTATTATATCTCTGTTGTGGCTATGCTATCCCTTTTGGATACATATCTGATTTTTATAAGAGGACATTGGTATCTGCCTTGTCTGTGTACTTGTACCGTATATTGGCAACAGCAGTAGCAATGTCCCCGCAGATCTTTTCAAGTTTGTAAGAACAAATAGAATGATCCTCACTAAATACTGGTTTAATGAGCAGTATTGAATGGGGTCCATGCTGACTGTCATATCCTGTGAGGTCATATCCTGTGAGGTAATTTCCTGTGCTGTCATAACCTGTGAGGTCATTTCCTGTGTTGCCATATCCTGTGAGGTCATATCCTGTGTGGTCATATCCTGTGAGGTCATTTCCCGTGTTGTCATATACTGTGAGGTCATTTCCCGTGTTGTCATATACTGTGAGGTCATTTCCTGTGATGTCATTTCCCATGGAGGAAGCGATTGGCTGTTGGGGCCATGAATTCCTGTTTGTCATGCCTTTTGTTCTCGATGGATAAAAACCAAGTGCTGTGCTCAGGAGAGACAGAGGAGCGATGGTACTGAGGACGTAAGCATGGTGGTCATCCCCCCCTCCCTTTAGTGGACCACCTGCTTTTAATGTGCCTGATTATTCCTACTGCAATTACCTGAAATTATGTTTCTTGGACTCGTAGCTTTAATGTTTTGCTTGGATTAACGACCCTCTGTATACTTGCACTTTTGTTAATCCTGCTTTGTACACCGCTGTACTGTGTACCCTTTTACTTTTATTGCTTATGCTGATAAATAAAAACGTATCTGTTAAAAAAAAGTATGGTGGTCATGTCTGTTTAGTTGGGGATATGCGGGAAACAGAGTGATACTAAGATGCATTATACCATTAGACGGAAAGGGTGCGTAAAGCGCAGGAGATATGGATTACGCGTAGCGTATAGTCGAATCTCCACCACATTAGATCCAACATAGCGCTAATACAGAAATATCCTCGCCGACCAAGCTAGAAGCATAAGACCCGCACTTCCGGAAACACGCAATGACGTCAGTGCATCGCTCTTCCACACGCGTTTCGTCACATGTGACATCGTCCGGATGACCCTGGACGGGTGATTCCGTCACAAGACCATTTGACTTTTTCTCTAATCAGAAGGTCATATTTAGCTGGTAATCTTGCAATGGTGGTGTCACAGTATTTATTCTCCATATGAACACTTAAGGACTTTGCTTCTTGTTTTCAAGTTTTGTGTTTCACATGGACTTTTGTTTTTGTTTTTTTTTTCCTTGATTTGGCTTTACCCTTAAACCGTCTATGTTTTTCACTTATTATCTGTTCTTTTCACCTAAGTAGCACGACTCTTTATGCTAATATTTGATGTACACTGTGTGAAATAACCCACAGTAGAGCGCAGTTTCGTTTTTTGTAATTTATAGCATATAATTTGTTTGAGCCAGCAATAATCATGAACCTCATACTATGTATGCCCATATGGGTGGTCAAATCTCTGCACGTAAAGATCCATCTGTTGATATGTACTGAATGACGGTATATTATTTGATCAAAATTTTAAATTTATAACTTTTTTTAAAATTAGATTGTAATTTGAAATTTGTTTAATATACTGTTGCATTTTATTAAAAATGAAGGCTTTTTTTTTTTTTTTTTAACTATTCACTAAATTTTTGATCATTTACTGTTATTACTCATATGAAAACAGAGACTCCTACCGTGCCACATCCAACTGCATAGCAAAAGCAAATGGAACAAACTGTTCTACAGTATACAAAAATACTTTACCGGCACAACATGAGGCAAAGATACGATCTATAAAAACATACAGTTTATTACATTCAATAAAGACATGCCATGTAACCACTTGCCGACCAGACTTTTTTTGGCACTTTTTTATTTACAAGTTTAAATCAGTATTTTCTGCTAGAAAAATAATTTAGAACCCACAAACATTACAATTTTTTTTTTGCAGAGACTCTAGGGAATAAAATGGCGATCGTTGCATTTATGTCACGAATTTTACGCAACGATTTTTTAAACGCATTTTTTGGGAAAAAGAAACAAACATTTTAATGAATTAAAAGAAAACAAAACATAATATATACCCACATTTTTTTTTTATAAGATGTGAAAGATAATCTTACGCCGAGTAAATAGATACCTAACATGTGGAAGAGACAATGGGACTTTAAAGGTACCAAGATAATATATAGCCAAGTATTAAAAAAAGTATTAATTTTATTGATAAACATAGTTTCTTTAAAACAACAACAGATGTTCAAAAAAGCATATTATTTGTATATCATGTGCAACCACTTCTTACTCTACATGTTTCGCTCAGAGAGCTTCCTCAGGAGATTTTGACAGTGTTGCAGGAAGTTTTTATATACTACAAAAGAAACAACAATTGTAAAAAAACATATACTTATAAATTAATTATGATACAATATCAAATTAATTACATATCACTCACACAATTACATCTTCTCGTTATGTATTATATTTTTTGACTTGGCTCTGGAGTGAGACTCTGTCACCCCTGGCTACCAGTTGCCTGCTGATTGCGGACATAGAAAGGTATCTGTCTTTGGCTATCATGTTTGAATTTTTTTCATCAAGCTCCATGTGCCTTCCCTATACTGACCCATGGATACAGACCTCCATCCAGGATAAAGCCAAACAAATCAATTTTTGTAACTCATACATTAAGTATCAATATATACCAAAAAATATACAATTTTTCACAGGAATGCCTGGTGACCTGGTGTTAGATTTGCCAGCAGGAATACTTCTGGGTCCCTTGCTGCCGATCTTGTGAGTCAATACAATACCATATTCTCCCTTCCCCTTCATTTGGGGATGTGAAGACTCCTATTGGCTCTATACCATCTATTTAAGTTGGGGCAAACTACACCTTTTTGATTTATTATTTTTTAAACAAAACACTATAGGTCTACCTATATGTGGTCTTCTACCACAACCAATAGAAACAAATTTCTATAACTAAACTTACATTTAGGGCCAGTTCACACCAGATGCAGTGCAGTGCGTTTTTTTTTATGCATGAAAAACGCAAGGAAAGTTGATCACATGAATGCCAATGGCATAGTTCTCACCACTGCAGTCCGTTCCAGTGTGTGTCAGAAAGGAAAAAAAAAATTGGTCATGCTGCATTTTTTATGTACAGAACTGTACTGGACCGCAGTAAAACGCATCAAAAATGCACCGGAACGTACCAAAAACTCACTGGAACGCACCAGAATGCACCAAAAACGCACTGCAACACACTTGTCCTTATTTAAGGTTAAGAGAAAAGAGGGGGGAAAAAAGCACTGGACTGCATCAAAAACGCACCAAAAACGCATCAACATGCAAAAGAAGCAAAAGGATGTCCTTGATTACACAGTTTTTTGCGTACTTTTATGTTATTTTTCAAATAAACTATTTTGTATATTTTTTTACTCAACTATTTTGAAGTGATTCTATATATATGGTGCACCTCCTAAAGTCCCACATCTCCAATCTAATTTTTGCCTTTTGATGAATACATTTGTTTTTTTTATATATTTTTTCTGGGATATGTATTATAGCAAAAAGTCAAATCAAAATTGTCGCTCTTTGTTTATAGCGCAAAAATAAAAACCGCAGAGGTGATCAAAAACCACCAAAAGAAAGCTTTGTGGGGAAAAAAGGGCGTTAATTTTGTGTGGGTACAGTGTCGCATGACCGCGCAATTGTCAGTTCAAGCGACGCAGTGCCGAATCGCAAAAAAAAAAGCCCGGTCATCAAGGGGGAAAATCCGTCCGGGGCTGAAGTGGTTAATGTACATGACTAGGAGGCGTGTCTTACTCCCATTCTATTGTTGGATACAATTTGCATATGTGTCCCCATTATGGGGTGGTTTATATATGGCATGTCTTTATTGAATGTAATGACCTGTGTGTTTTTATAGATCGTGCCTCTGCCTCCTATTGTCCGCTGGTATGGAACAGTTTGTTCTGTTTGACTTTGTTATGTTATTACTCATATTATTTCCTAGAATTCTTCTGTTTTATTCCAGTTATATGCATCCCATAGGTGTATTATGTAGTATTGATAGAAGACTAGAGCATGTAATTTATGATTCGTGGTGTTAGGGCGAGACCTTTCCTAATTAAACAACTATTTGATGTATTCACTAGAAAAAAATAAGTAGATGTGTAAATGAATAATTTATAGAACTAAATAATTACTGTATTAGTTACCTTAGTTCATGTTTATATAATTTATTCTGACCTTACCATTTCTCTGTCTAGCATTGTATACTTGTATGATATATATTTTTCTCAAGGAAATATCTAGGCATTATCTCGGTGCATTAACCACTTACTGCACACAGATGGCCCATGCTGGCAATGTAATGTACCTGCACATCACTGCCTGCTTCGGAGTTTAGGGAGCCCCCATAGACATGTGCGGTTCGTTTCGTTCCGAATTAAAATTCGGACAAATTTTCATGATTCAAAAATTCGCATGTATCCGAATTTTTCGAATTAGAATAGTACCGAATTTGAACGAATCCGAAATAACAAAATTCGAATTCGGACGAAATTCAAATGAAAAGTTTTTGAATTTGAAAAGTTTTCAAATGCAAATAGTTTTCGAATTTAAAAAAATTTCAAATTTGAAAAGTTTTTGAGTTCGAATAGTTTTCCAATTTCCAAAGAGAATAAAATAGTAAATAAGGGAATAGAAAAAAAAATTCTATTCTATTCCTTTGTTTTTTATTATATTTTATTATTTTTGGAAATTGAAAAACTATTTGAAAACTATTCGAGCTTGAAAACTTTTCAAATTCGAAAACTTTTTAAATTCAAAAACTATTTGAATTCGAAAAATGTTCAAATTCAAAAACTTTTCAAATTCAAAAGCTTTTCAAATTCGATTTGAAAACTTTTCTAATTCGATTCAAAAGCTCTTCTAGTCGATTCGAAAATGAATAAACAAAATGAATCCCGAAAGCGAATTAAGCGAAAGAAACAAATTTAACTAAACTAATTTATATAAATAACGAAGTGAAACAAAACAATTTCTAAAGAGAATAAAATAGAAAATAAGGGAATAGAATAAGAAAAAACAAATTTCTATTCTATTCCTATATTTTTTATTCTATTTTATTCTGTTTGGAAATTGGAAAACTATTTTAAAACTATTCGAACTTGAAAACTTTTCAAATTTGAAAAATTTTCAAATTCAAAAACTATTTGAATTCGAAAACTTTTCAAATTCGAAAAATTTTCAAATTCAAAAACTTTTCAAATTCGATTTGAAAACTTTTCTAATTCGATTCAAAAGCTTTTCTAGTCGATTCGAAAATGAATAAACAAAATTAATCCCGAAAATTAATTAAGCGAATGAAACAAATTTAACTAAACAAATTTATGTAAATAACAAAATAAAACAAAACAATTTCCAAAGAGAATAAAATAGAAAATAAGGGAATAGAATAGAAAAAAAAAATTATATTCTATTCATTTATTTTTTATTCTATTTTATTATTTTTGGAAATTGGAAAACGATTTGAAAACTATTCAAACTCGAAAACGTTTCAAATTCGAAAACTTTTTTAATTTGATTCTAAATCTTTTCTAGTCGATTTGAAAATGAATAAACAAAACAAGTTCCGAAATGGAATTAGGCGAATGAAACAATTTTAACTAAACAAATTTATGTAAATAACAAATTGAAACAAAACAAATTTTTTCATTCTGCACATGTCTACCCTCCGACGGCACCCGCTGTGATTATACACAAGCGGGAGTCTGTCAGTAAGTCCCGGCCGATGATTCATGGGATAAGAAACACAGACATTTAGTAAAAAGCAGCACTCATTACACCAGTGGTGTCCAAACTGCGGATCGGGGGTCGAATGTGGCCCCTTGCTTGCCTTTACCTGGCCCTTGAAGTATATCCCTCCCATTGATATGAGACACTATTCTGCTAACTGACACCAACAGCGGGGCACCATTTCTCCCACTGACTCCCACTGGGGCACTATTCCTCCCAATGATACCAACAATGGGGCACTATTCCTCCCACTAATCCCAAATGTGGCGATGTTTATTTCCATTGATACCAGGAAAATTTCCACTTCTGCTGGCCACAGTCCGGCCCCCCAAAAGTCTGGCCCTTTGTTTCAAAAGTTTAGAGACCCCTGCATTACACATTGTTACTTAAGTCCCTTTCTTCCCCATTCTGATGCTCGGTTTGAAATTCAGCAAGTCGTCTTCACCACATCTAGATGCCTAAATGCATTGAGTTGCTGCCATGTGATTGGCTGATTAGCAATTTGTGTTACCAGCAATTGAACAGGTGTACCTAATAAAGTGGCCGTTGAGTGTATATGTTTTATGCTTATATGTCAGCCTTGAAGAAGTCGGAGTCCATTCCTCTGAAACACGTTGGCTTGATGTACATGTTTTGCCCTACTAGTGCGTTCCTCAGCGTCGGCGTTAGGCATAAAAAAACGCGAAGCGTCAAAAAAAAGCGCAAAAACGAGCAAAAACTATCGCGTTTTTTAGCTCCAACAATTTTTAATTATACAATAACATGGACAGGCGTTTTTAAGCTGTAAAAACGTCCGTGGGCATGAGGCCTTATGGACACCAGGTGCTCCTTCCTTCTTACTAGGGATGGGTGAACAGTTCAGGCCGAGCATGAGTTTGGCCCGAACATTTGCCTGTTTGGCCATTCACCGAACACCCGAATTTGCAGGGTGTTCGCCCCGACCCTGCAATGCACTGAGTGCTGGGCAAAGCTTTGCTCAATCAGGGCGCAGTGTAAGCTGGTTATTAAGAAGCAGGGAGTCATCAACTGTCAATGGGTTTCCCTGCTGACAGCTGAACAATAAAAAAATAAAAAAATGCAGTAAGAAAAAAAAAAAATGCATTTTTAAGATACAATCCCTAATTAGTACAGTATTAATAACAGTAAGTCATGTATACTACCGTGTTTCCCCGAAAATAAACCCGGGTCTTATATTAATTTTGACAACAAAAGACACAGTAGGGCTTATTTTCGGGGTAGGTCTTACCATGTAATGGGCGGTCTTCTCTCCCCCTCCCTCTCCCTGCCTGTCAGGAATCCCCAGTGTGAACCGAGTTAAAATGCTGGTAAAATCCTATTACTAGTATTATATAATGTACAATGTGTGTGTTTCTGTAACATAATTGTGTCAAATTTCTGGCACAAGTAGGCAAAATCTATTTGGAAAGGAAAAAGGTAAAGAAGGACGGAGGATGCAGATCCAGGGTCATAAAGGTGACTTTACTCGCTTGTATTTTCATATCACTTATCAGTTTGGGAAATGTGGTCTATGAGATACACAAAATGAATAATTTCCATATTTGTAATCACGCAGTATCGAGTATAAGCCGAGTTTTTCAGCACATTTTTTTGTGCTGAAAATGCCCCCCTCGGCTTATACTCGAGTCTGTGTCCATCTTCATCTGTGTGCGCCTGATACAGTTAGAACAGTGTTTCTCAACTCCAGTCCTCAAGGCGCCCCAACAGGTCATGTTTTCAGGATTTCTATTATTTTGCACTGGTGATTTGATCAGTTTCACTGCCTTAGTACCGTATATACTCGAGTATAAGCCGAGTTTTTCAGCACATTTTTTTGTGAGGAAAATGCCCCCCTTCAGCTTATACTCAAGTCACCTTTTTGTGCCTGATCTTCCAAAATTTGGGGACCCGGTACCGGCCGGCCATAGGTCCCCTGGACTCCAAACTTGGCGCACATGTAGCCCCACTCTTCCTCTACAAGTGTGCAAAGCTTGTTGTCCGGGGGACCTACGGCCGGGGAATACCAATTTTTCAAACCCGGGAACCCCTTCCATTAACTCCCATGTTAAATGGTCATTTCTCCAGTGAATTTGGGGACCCGGTACTGGCCGGCCCTAGGTCCCCCGGACCCCAAACCTGGCACACATGTAGCCCCACTCTTCATCTACAAGTGTGCAAAGATTGTTGTCCTGGGGACCTACGGCCGGGGAGCACCAATTTTTCAAAGCCGGGCACCCCTTCCATAGACTCCCATGTTAAACGCCAGTCTAGTCACACAGTGCCGGAGATCAGGTAGGGAGATTGGGCACAATGAGGCGTAGACACAGTGAGGCATGGACACAGTGAGGCATGGACACAGTGAGGCATGGACACAGTGAGGCATGGACACAGTGAGGCATGGACACAGTGAGGCATGGACACAGTGAGGCACAGTGAGACATGGGCACAGTGACAGTGAGGCATGGACACAGTGAGGCACAGTGAGGCATGGACACAGTGAGGCGTAGACACAGTTAGGCATGGACACAGTGAGGCATGGGCACAGTGAGGCATGGACACAGTGAGGCATGGACACAGTGAGGCACAGTGAGACATGGGCACAGTGACAGTGAGGCATGGACACAGTGAGGCATGGGCACAGTGACAGTGAGGCATGGACACAGTGAGGCACAGTGAAGCATGGACACAGTGAGGCAAAGTGAGGCACAGTGAGGCATGCAGATGGACGCTCTAGGCTTATACTCGAGTCAATAAGTTTTCCCATTTTTTTGTGGTAAAATTAGGTGCCTCGGCTTATATTTGGGTCGGTCGGCTTATACTTGAGTATACAAGGTACTAGTATGATATAATATACAATGTGTGTGTTTCTGTAATATAATTGTGTCAAATTTCTGGCACAAGTAGGCAAAATCTATTTGGAAAGGCAAAAGGTAAAGAAGGACGGAGGATGCAGATCCAGGGTCATAAAGTTGGGAAATGTGGTCTATGACAGGGGTCTTCAAACTACGGCCCTCCAGGTGTTCAGGAACTACAATTCCCATCATGCCTAGTCATGTCTGTGAATGTCAGAGTTTTGCAATGCCTCATGGGATTTGTAGTTCTGCAACAGCTGGAGGGCCGTACTTTGAGGATCCCTGGTCTATGAGATACACAAAATGAATAATTTCCGTATTTGTAATTATACATAGTTCCATTTTTTTTCTGGAATGCAGACTTCTCTGTCACGTTCCTTCTTTGGCATTGTGTGTCAGTGTGTAAGTATGTCCTTTGTCATGACGTGGTTGTGAAAAAAATGAAAAGAACCCTCCCAGCATTCTCTGGGCTCTGTAATATCATGACAAGAAGAAGGATTACAAATGTGATAACCTTCCCCTGACCGCAGTGCAGAGATGTATGCATAATATTACAATGTAGTGTTACCGTTTATCCTTCATGAATAATTGATTTAATTAACTTGTGATAACAGAAAACATTAACATAAGCATGTACAAACCTCTCCCTTCATGCACAGCGTCCCTCATAGACTCTATGTAAAGACGGGCGTTCCACATTACAAAGATACCTTTGAGGAATTGTATGGTGCATTCATACATGGGAATAAATCAGCATTTAAAATCCAACTGAACTTTTACGTTTAAATTAACTAAATTCATTTGAGGTACATGAAAACCAAGGTGTCCAAAGTCTCATGCCTCGTACACACGCTCGGGAATCCCGACAGGAAGAAAGAGAGCCAGTTATTTTTTTTTTTTGCTGGCGGTTTTTGGCAGTTTTCTCCTCGGAAAAACTGCGAGGGAGCATACATACGGCCGGGATTCCCAGCCAAAAGCTCTCATCGCAGATTTACCACCGGAAATCCCGGCTGTGTGTACGAAGCATCATAGTTTGCTGTTTCTTAATCGCTTAAAGGGTAAGTTCACCTTTACAGAAAAATCTGTAAGCTGAATTTACACAGGTCCCCCTCCTCGCCTCTCCCCCCATCCTCCGGTCCCGCTGACCTGGACCACGGCAATCTCCGGTTCTATGTCCCGGTATATCCAGGGGAAAATAGTAGCGGCAACTGATGGGCACACTGGCAGCAATTGATGGGGTGCAGTATCGGCAATTAATGAGGCACAGTAGTGGCAATTGATGGGGCACAGTAGCGGCTATTGATGGGCACACTGGCAGCAATTGATGGGGCACAGTGGCAGAAATTGATGGGGCACAGTGGCAGCAATTGATAGGGCACAGTGGTAGAAATTGATCAGCACAGTGGCAGCAATTGATCGGCACAGTGGCAGCAATTGATGGGCACTCTGGCAGCAATTTAATGGGTACAGTGGCTGCATTTGATGGGCACAGTTGCTGCGTTTGATGGGTACATTGGCTGCGCTTGATGGGCACAGTAGCTGCGTTTGATGGGCACAGTGGCTGCAATTGATGGGGGTTTTTTCGGTTTGTTTGCGCCCCCCAAAAAAATTCTAAGCACCAGCCACCACTGGCACAGAGACATGGGCGGGGCCAACCAATCAGCAGCCACATAGCCCTTCCTGTCAGCTCTGGAGAAGACGCGTGGATGCTGAGAAGATTTCTATGAATCTGAATCGATAAAGGCTGAGACTGGAATGGGATGACCTCCGACATGGAGATGGAGAATCATAATGAGTGAGCTGGCAAGGAGAAGAGGGAGAAATGGATTGATCCAGTAAGCCTCTCCAAAGCATACTAGATCTGGAAGTTTCCAATTCACAGGGAACATGAATTGAGGAAATGCCCCTTCCCTCCACAACACACAGGGCTGTTGTTAGAAATCATGGGGCCCCGTACAGGCTACCTGGCAGCCCCCCCCCCCGAATATATCAAACAATATTTTCCCCAAAAAATAACACTAAAATCATTATTGCCCCTCTGTCCGACCACACCAATTCCCTCTACTGTCTGGGCCCCCCTGTGTGCCCGGGCCCCCTACAGGAGGACTGGTGGTCCCCCCCTATCAGCAGCCCTGACAATACATGCAGAGACCTATGTCGATGTCAGACCAATGTTAATACCTTTTTTCCACGAGGATAAGCAAGTTTTGCCTAGTTGCATAGGTTTCATGGAAAATAGTCCTTGTCAAGGTGTATCCAAGTTTTCAGGAGTGGTTGGCAAAGGAACAGGTAAGGGGCATCACTGGCAAATTCTCTCCTGACAGTTTCCTGGATCTGTGTATCCATTCAGATGGCGAGGCAAACCAAGTCATCCAAGGAGAAGGGTAGATTTCTGCCTGCTAATATAATCTTAACTCAAAAAAAGAGACCCTGCCAAATATAGCTGTAAAAGTTTCACTATTCCAGGCTAATTAGGCTGCCAAGGTCCAAAACTGTATAACATGCTGACAAACAATCATGCTACCTTGGTGTAGGCACAGGAGTAAAGCTGTGGAAGAGGACACTCACCCAAGATTGTCAAATGTCTGACAAAAGACAGCCTTAAAGTCTAATAAATTGTACATGAATGAACAGACAGGAGAGGTTCAGGCCAAGGTGTTTTAAGGCAAGAAGATAGATCACATGAGGGACTGTCACGTACCTGGTAGGAGTCTGAAATGACAAGGTCGGCCGGATTAACAGGGTTCAGGATATCAGGACACAGCTGAAGACCAGTCAGCACTTTTCAGAAGTCAGGGCCTCCTTTAAATAGGCCGTCTGGCGCCAATTGTGGCTAGAGGCGCGCTCCTGCGCGTGCACGCAGTGCAATGCACATGCGCATTGGCACGTGTGAGAACCTGCCATTGCCTGTGAGTGTGCGCATGCGCACGTGTGTGCGACGGGTGCATTCTAACAGTTCTCTTACAGGGACCTTGGTACGATGTGTGGGGAAAATGCTGCTACTGTAACTCAAAATGGGTTCTACATGGATTGAGGAAGCCCCTGCAAGCTTTAGGATCCCTGAAGTAATGAGCAGGTGCAGGGAGATGTAGTACTGAAGTGAAGATGAATACGAACTAGGTTACTAGGGTATGATGGAGCCTAAACAGGAGGCATAGGCATAGCAGAGGTAGTCAAGGAGCCCAGCAAGGCTTGTAGACAGTCCAGACAAGAATCAAGCATTTGCATACAGTATATTGAATCAGATGGATTTGCATGGATTATTGAGATTCCAGCTTACTGGCCAGGGTTTAACGAGGATCAGCAGTAGACAGAGTCAACTGGGATGGGTCTGTGTTTGGCTCAAGCATAGTGTCCCAATCTTCAGGAAAAGACCGTACCTTAAGCTGTCCCTGAGTGTGGAAGTTGATCCTCGCCTCTATGTGAAAGCTTTCCATGAGGGTGGAATCTAATGCTGCGTACACTCAATCGGAAATTTCGACAAGAAAAGTTCGATGTGAGCTTTTGGTCGGAAATTCCGACCGCGTGTAGGCTCCATCGGATATTTTCTGTCGGAATTTCCGACAACAAAAATTTGAGAGCTGGTTCTCAATTTTTCCGACAAGAAAAGTTCTTGGAGGAAATTCCGATCGTCTGTATGCAATTCCGACGCACAAAAAAACACGCATGTTCTAAATCAATTTGACGCATGCTCGGAATCATTGAACTTAATTTTTCTCGGCTCGTTGTAGTGTTGTACGTCACTGCGTTCTTGGCAATCGGAATTTCCGACAACATTTGTGTGACCGTGTGCATGCAACACAAGTTTGAGGCAACATTCCGTCGGGAAAAAAATCCACGGTTTTCTTGTCGGAATTTCTGATCGTGTGTACGCGGCATAAGAGATAGCTGGTGTTCTGCCAGGGACCCTGAAGGAATATGAACCAATGTGACTCCATTTTACAGTCAGCATCCATCTTAGGATGGATTAGCTTACTTGGTATAACTTGTCCAGATATTGTTTCATTATTATTCCCCTCACAGAAGTTTTGACTTGGGTAAAAGCTATCTCCATGTCACCCAACAGGTACTCATGGACATGGAAATGGGTAGATGCCTGGAAAGTTGAAGAGGCGGCCTACTAAAGCAGGTGCTGGAGTTTAGAGGAAGCAAGGCTTTACTGGTAGTAGGTCTGGCAGCAGAACCGTAGTGGGGCTAGCCATAGCAGAACAGACTGTAATGGATAGCTGGACCAGAAATATGAGGGGTGGGCAACCTGGAATTAGGCTTTAAGGCAGAACTCTCATATAAACCTATCAAAATAGCAGTGGTGTCATGCAAACAACAGTAATGCCCTGTACACACGATCGGATTTCCGATGGAATAAAATCCGATGGAATTTTCCGTCGGAATTCCGATGAAGTTGACTTTCATCAGTCTTGCCTACACACCATCAGACAAAATTCCGACCGTCCAAAACGCCGTGACGTAAAACACTCCGACGAGCCGAGAAAAATGAAGTTCAATGCTTCTGAGCATGCGTCGACTTGATTCCGAGCATGCGTGGGTTTTTTCTCCGTTGGAGTTCCACACAGACGATCGGAATTTCCTATCGGAAAAATTGAAAACGTTCTATTTTTTAACACGGATGGAAAAAAGTCCAGATGGGGCCCACACACAATCGTTTTTTCCGATGAAAAAAGTCCATCGGACTTTTTTCATCGGAAAAACCGACCGTGTGTACAGGGCATTACCAACAAGAACCAATTAGATCTTAGGCTAATGTTAATAAAATAAAATACAACATGCAGAGTACAACATGAATTCTTATTGGTTGCAATAGGTCGGTGCATCTTTCACATTTCTCTGTATTTCAAGCCCAAAGCAGAGCCATTTGGACAAGACAATAAAGATGTGTGTGCATCCAGATTGCACTATAAAATATGCAATGAAAGTAGATGTATGGTACTTTCTACTCTCTCCTGTTGGCGGAGTCTTTATCGAGGCCGTATCTCACTTTTACTGCAGCAGCTTCCAGTTTCTTTTGGATTTTTTGAAGCTCAAATAGCCAACTATATATTTTTATTATATATGACAGGAAGCTGTCATGCAATAACGAAAGGAAAACTACAACTATATATGAGGCTCGAGAACGAGAACGAGAAAAAAAATCCAGCGATCTTCAGAACGTCCAAACAGGCCAAGTCCTCTCTGAAAGTCCTGTCTGAACCGATAACTTAGTAGAGAAATTGGCCAGAATTCTATTTAATATTAATATAATAATATTATTATTATTTTTTACATAGTTACATAGTAGGTGAGTAGGTTTATTTTTTTCGTTTTCAGAAAAGCAAAAAAGAATACTTTTTTTTTTCCCAATTTTTGATCACTAAATGGGGGTTACATAAAGAGCAATGCAAGTTGAAAAGCAAAATGATTTAAATGCAAATGTCACTTTTAAATTTCAAAGACTGAACTGGGACACTATCAGCCACTATTTGGCAACAGATTTGGTATTTAGTATTCTGCTCCGAGATTTTATATATATACTGTATGTATATATATATATATATATACATACATACATATATATATATATATATATATATATTGTGACAGCAGGAAGGTAAAGTCACCTGGTTGCATCCAGGGGGGTAGATATATTTCTCCCAGATTCAGGCTTTATGCCGACTTATACAACTAGGGAGTTGATGAAGCCCAGCTGAGGCTAGTGGGCTCATGAATGACTCATACCTCTAGGGAGAGTGCTGGGCGTCGTGAGGCAGGGAGTTGATGAGACCAGCTGAAGCTTGTCAGCTCATTTAGGCCTCTATAAGAACTCCCAGATTCATTAGGTGTTAGCTCATGCCTGGAACCAGACCTGTGTGGACTGTCTAGGGAGAGTGAACCCCTGTGCGGTGAGGCAAAGCCTGTGTGGCTATTTGTTTGGACTTTTACTAAACCAGGGACTTAGGGACTAGGACAGCACCAGGCTGATCCCAGTTGTTAGTTTAGGAAACCTGCATGTTTAGTCAGAGGTCAAACTGACCAGGATTTATTTTGTTTATGTTTCTTTTTGGCTTTGCTGTGTTTTTGTCACTGTACATAGAGAAATAAACCGCACCTTTTGATTTTGAAAACCACAACCTCCGTCTGCTGGCCCTGTTTTTGTGTGGGGAGCCCAACCAGGGGGTCACACACACCCGCTACCGAGTTAACCCCCTCACAGTTGGTGGAGAACCAGTGGCAGTTTTTTTTAAGCCAGCATGGAGGAGATACTGAAACAGCTGGCTCTAGCAAATGCCAATCAACAGCAGACAAATGCAGGTTTGCAAAGGAGCCTTGCAGCCCAGCAGCAAGCTCATCAACAAGCCCAGCAGCAATCTGAGGCCCGCTTCATAGACCTGTTACAGAAGCAAGAGCAGAGACTACAACAAATGGAAGCAGTAATGCAGCAACGTCCGCAGACCAGTGAGGAAAGCCGTCCCACTAATACCGCGTCCTTTGGGGTGAGTCGTTTATTGACAAAAATGACTGGAGAGGATGATCCAGAGGTATTTTTGACCACATTTGAAAGGACTGCTGAAAGAGAAAAGTGGCCTGAGGAGCAGTGGGCTGGACTGGTGGCTCCTCTGTTAACTGGTGAATCGCAGAAGGCTTACTATGACCTAGAGCCTGACCAAGCAAAAGACTATGTGATGCTAAAAGCTGAAATATTGGCAAGGCTGGGTGTCACCCTGGCTGTCCGGGCTCAGCGTGTGCATAACTGGACTTTCCAGCTTGGAAAACCCCCCAGGTCTCAAATGTATGATCTCATTCACCTGAGCAGGAAGTGGCTACAGCCAGAGACTTTGTCCGCACCAGAGATTGTGGAACGTGTTGTAATGGATCGGTTTTTGAGAGCTCTTCCTACTGCCATCCAAAAGTGGGTAAGCCATGGAGACCCAGAGACGGCCGGTGGTCTTGTGGATCGTGTAGAGAAATACTTGGCTACAGAGAACCTGACGGCCTCTTCCAGAGACACTCGGACTTTCCACCCTAAGACCAGACCATCCCCAGGGGCGGATAAGAGGATTCCAAGGGGTGAGGGTGGAGAGAGTGAGAGGGTGGGAGCTCTACCCCAAGTTTGGCGAGAACAGCCTGGGAAATCAGCGGCTCAAGAGGCGGCAAGAAGGATCGTTTGCTACCGCTGCCGGCAAGCGGGACATATTGCAGCCAATTGCCCGGTTGTGGAGGAACCCATGCAGTGTGACTTTCTGACGGGCAGACGTCAGTCGCTGTGTGCGACAGTCGCATGCACTGCCATTCGAGGAACTGAGAAACATTTATGCAAAATGTGTGTTAATGGTAGAAATGTTGTGGTATTGCTGGATTCAGGTAGCCTTGTGACCCTGATAAAGGCTGAGTTAGTTAAAACAGAGGTCTCTGGGAATAGCAAGGTAGCTGTTATTTGTGTGCATGGGGACACCCGAGAGTATCCAGTGACTACAGTGTGTTTCGAGACCCCCAAAGGTACCCTCTCTCATCCAGTGGGGTTAGTATCTCAATTACCGCATGATGCCATTGTGGGAAGGGATTTTCCGAAGTTCTGGGAACTGTGGGATGATCCTGAGCCCCCCACTGGTGCCCCTATGTACCAGGAATGTGATAGCCAGAACTCCTCTGAGAGTGGTGAGGACTCTCCAGAATTTCCCTTGTCAGTATTGGCAGGGGAGACTCAAGAAACTGGAGAGGAGCCCACCTCCTCAGACGAAAACCTACCGTCTGTGGAGTTTTCTGATCTGGAGGTTCACAGGGAAAATTTTGCCACAGAACAGTTAAAAGACCCCGCCCTAATAAAGGCACGGGAAAACGTAGTGGAAATAGATGGCGAGTTAGTGAACCCAGATAATACCTGCACTTACCCATACTTCAGCGTAGAGAAGGACCTACTGTATCGGGTGGCAAAAAGGGCAGAAGAAACCGTTGAGCAGCTTGTGGTGCCCAAACCTTACAGGAAGTTGGTGTTGGAGTTGGTCCATGGGCACATTCTTGGAGGTCATCTGGGGACAGAGAAAACCCGAGAGAGGGTATTACAGAGATTCTATTGGCCTGGGGTGATGAAGGACATAGAAAATTATTGTTCCTCCTGCCCTGTGTGTCAGAGGTCGGCCCCGATGCCACATTTCCGTAGCCCGCTGGTCCCTCTACCCATCATTGAGGTCCCGTTTGAGAGAATCGCAATGGATTTGGTAGGTCCTATAATCAAGTCCGCTAGGGGGCACCAGTACATATTGGTTATAATGGACTATGCCACCCGTTATCCAGAAGCGATCCCTCTCAGAAATACCTCGGCCAAAACCATAGCCAAAGAGCTATCTCTTGTTTTTAGCCGGGTGGGTATTTGTAAAGAACTGCTTACGGACCAAGGTACACCCTTTATGTCCCGGGTTATGAAAGAGCTGTGTAAATTGCTCAAAGTGACGCAATTGCGTACATCTGTGTATCACCCCCAAACCGATGGGCTGGTTGAAAGATTCAACAAAACCCTAAAACAAATGTTGAAGAAAGTGGTGGATAGAGATGGAAAGGATTGGGACTGTCTACTTCCTTATTTGATGTTTGCTATTAGGGAGGTGCCCCAATCCTCTACGGGATTCTCCCCCTTTGAGTTACTGTATGGGAGACACCCAAGAGGGCTGTTGGATATTGCCAAGGAAACTTGGGAAAGTGAGAGTTCTCCCCACAGGAGTGTGATTGAGCATGTCGCCCTGATGCAAGATCGAATTGCACAGGTAATGCCCATCGTGAAGGAACATTTGGCCCAAGCGCAGTTGGCACAGCAGAGAGTGTACAACCGTGGAGCAAAGACCCGTACCTTTTCCCCGGGGGATAGGATATTGGTACTTGTCCCTACGGTTGAAAGTAAATTCCTTGCCAAATGGCAAGGCCCCTACGAGATAATGGAAAAAGTGAGCGAAGTGAATTACAAGGTCAGACAACCAGGAAGGCGAAAGCCCGAACAGATATATCACGTTAATCTGTTGAAAGCCTGGAGGGATAGAGAGTCCCTAGTCGCAGAAACTTGGTCACCAGCTCAAACTGGTTGCGTGATTCCGGAGGTTGGAATAGCAGCCACCTTGTCACAACCCCAACAACAGGAGGTTAAGGAGTTTGTGCTTCGCAACAAGGAGGTGTTCTCTGAGCTGCCGGGACAAACATCTGGGGTAGAGCATGATATTATTACCCCGCCCGGTGAAAGGGTGAAGTTAAAACCCTATCGGATCCCAGAGACCCGACGGGAGGCAATACGGGAGGAAGTTCAGAAAATGCTGAACTTAGGGGTGATAGAGGAGTCCCAAAGTGATTGGTCTAGTCCCATTGTGTTGGTGCCTAAACCGGATGGGAGCTGGCGATTTTGTAACGATTTTCGTCAGTTGAACAAAGTTACAAAATTTGACACCTACCCCATGCCACGTATAGATGAGTTGATCGACCGGCTGGGAACAGCCCGATACATGACGACTCTTGACCTCACAAAAGGGTATTGGCAAATTCCCCTGGCCAAGTCGGCCAAAGAGAAAACCGCATTTGTAACCCCAGACGGGGCGTTCCAATATAAGAGAATGCCGTTCGGGTTACAGAATGCGCCGGCCACATTCCAGCGGAAAATGGACCAGATACTGAGGCCCCATCGGAAGTATGCTGCGGCTTACCTGGATGACGTAATTGTCCATAGCACAGATTGGGCCTCACATCTGCCAAAAGTGCAAGCAGTCCTAGACTCTATCCGGGAAGCGGGGTTTACGGCTAACCCCAAGAAGTGTACCATTGGGCAGGAGGAGGCCAAATATCTTGGGTACACCATTGGCAGGGGAGTAATAAAACCCCAACTCAACAAAGTCGAGGCCATCCAGAGTTGGCCACGTCCCAACAGCAAGAAGCAGGTACGAGCCTTTCTGGGAATCGCGGGTTATTATCGGCGCTTCATTCCCCACTTTGCTTCTAAGGCTGTGCCCCTAACCAACCTGACGAAAGGGAAAGGGTCGGTCATGATTAAATGGACCCCCGAGGCGGAGGCAGCATTCCAATTCTTGAAACAAGCCTTATGTAGCCAGCCAGTGTTGTACTCACCCGACTTCTCTAAAGACTTTGTCGTACAAAGTGATGCGTCAGATGTGGGGTTAGGAGCAGTATTGTCCCAGGTCTGGAACGGGGAAGAGCACCCAGTCATTTACCTCAGCAGGAAGTTGAAGTCCCATGAGGTAAATTACGCCACGGTTGAAAAGGAGTGTTTAGCGGTGAAGTGGGCTCTAGATTCCCTTCGGTACTATCTGCTAGGTAGGCACTTTGACATGGTTACGGATCACGCTCCGTTAAAGTGGATGGCTCAAAACAAGGAGACAAATAGAAGAGTGAATAGGTGGTTCCTGGCCCTACAGGAATTCAACTTCACAGTAAAGCATCGCCCTGGCGTTCAAATGGGGAATGTGGATGCTTTGTCTCGAGTACATGAATGCCTGATTGCTGGTGTTCCAACCCCAAGGTTAAAACAAGAGGGGGGGGTATGTGACAGCAGGAAGGTAAAGTCACCTGGTTGCATCCAGGGGGGTAGATATATTTCTCCCAGATTCAGGCTTTATGCCGACTTATACAACTAGGGAGTTGATGAAGCCCAGCTGAGGCTAGTGGGCTCATGAATGACTCATACCTCTAGGGAGAGTGCTGGGCGTCGTGAGGCAGGGAGTTGATGAGACCAGCTGAAGCTTGTCAGCTCATTTAGGCCTCTATAAGAACTCCCAGATTCATTAGGTGTTAGCTCATGCCTGGAACCAGACCTGTGTGGACTGTCTAGGGAGAGTGAACCCCTGTGCGGTGAGGCAAAGCCTGTGTGGCTATTTGTTTGGACTTTTACTAAACCAGGGACTTAGGGACTAGGACAGCACCAGGCTGATCCCAGTTGTTAGTTTAGGAAACCTGCATGTTTAGTCAGAGGTCAAACTGACCAGGATTTATTTTGTTTATGTTTCTTTTTGGCTTTGCTGTGTTTTTGTCACTGTACATAGAGAAATAAACCGCACCTTTTGATTTTGAAAACCACAACCTCCGTCTGCTGGCCCTGTTTTTGTGTGGGGAGCCCAACCAGGGGGTCACACACACCCGCTACCGAGTTAACCCCCTCACAATATATATATATATATATATATATGTAGCGGGGTCCTCAATTTAAGGGAAGTGTTTGGGAGGTAGTTATGCCCAAACACCCTAATTTGTCAGGGTTTTGCAACCATTTTATCTGCAGGGAGAGTATTGGTGTACAGTTCCCTTTGGCCTACAGGTGGCACTGCCATAGTAGGCTAGGGTTGAACCACTAATACAGGTCTGTGCTTTTTGTGTCCCCTCTCCTCAAACGTACGGTAGGGCGGGGTTAACCTGCTGTGCATGCTGGGAGAGGAGATAAAAGGGGCAGACGCTGCCTGTTCGGGTTTGGTTGGTGGTGGTTAGTCGGTGGGGTCCTACCCCAGGTTCTTGTTCCAGTCCGCCCTGGGCGCCCTAGGCCCAGGGGCGGGTGTTCCTGTTCCATCCTGGGCACCTTTAGTCCCAGGGTGAGGTACTACTACTCTGCTGTTCCTGTCCGTCCTGAGTGCGAGGACTCGGGAATTGGCTGGAGCCCATCGGGGATCGAGGAGTCTCAGGGTGCCGCCTTGCGAGGGGACCCGTATCTGAGTAGAGGGGGCCGGGGGAGGAACTATTCCGAGGGACTGATGCGGTAGTCACGGTGAAGGAAAGGGTCCCGGTAACTCTCTGGAGGGATGTCTTCTCCCTAGGCCAAGGCTAAGTTCACCAGGTCTGTGATAGAGGTCTCGAGTAAAGTGTGAGTGTCATTTGGCTGCTAGTCTTGTCCTAAGTAGACTGTCCATTTGAGGCTGAGTCTGTTGGAGAAGCTGAACAGTGAAGGGACTGAGATTGTGCCTGGACCTCTCCCCACATCTTGTGCTGTCCTTTTTCTTGCTCCAACCTTTGTTCCTATCAAGAGACTGTTATTTGCTGAAAGAAGAAATAAACTCTTTGTTGGAGTTACGGCAAGTGTGGACATTCTATTCACTGGGGGAAACAAGTACTCTAATCTGTTATCCACAGAGGTGAGAAAACATTTTCTGGCTCGACTGTGAAATGACCCACCAACACCGCCGATCAACCTCTTAATACAGGAGGGTACGGGCTTGTGGCATGGTGTGCCCCTTCTTCCTGCGAGGAGCCGAAGAACAAGGCAGGTAAAAGGGGGTCTGTGTGCTACATATATATATATATATATACAGTAAAACCTTGGATTGCGAGCATAATTTGATCCAGAAACATCTGAAACATGCTTGTATTTCCAAAGCACTTGTATATCAAAGCAAATTTCCCCATAAGACATAATGGAAACTCAATTGATTCATTCCACAACCATTTATTCATAAGTCCTTCGGTTTATAGTCCGTATAAAAAGATTATAGCAATGTGACCAGGTTGTGTAACCATAAAATGTCCATCCACAAGGGGATTAGAAGCAAAATTCAGTAGGAGCTCCAGCGTATACAAGAGAAGAGAGGCACCTCTAATGCCTTGTACACACGATCGGAATCTCCGATGGAAAAAGTCAGACGGAATTTTTTAATCGAATATTCCGACCGTCTGTGTGTGCCCCATCTGACTTTTTTCCGTCGGAGTTTAGAAAGAGAACATGTTCTCCTATCGGAAATTCCGTCCGTCTGTGTGGAACTCCGACGGAGAAAAAAACACGCATGCTCAGAATCAAGTCGACGCATGCTCAGAAGCATTGAACTTAATTTTTCTCGGCTCGTCGTAGTGTTGTACGTCACCGCGTTCTTGATGGTCGGAATTTGGTGTGACAGTGTGTATGCAAGACAGCTTGAACGGAATTCCGTCTGAAAATTCCGTCGGAGTTTAGCCCGTCGGAAATTCCAATCATGTGTACAGGGCATAAGTGTAGCAATATGTTGCTAAATGTTGTACCTTCATTAAATGTAACCATATTGCTAGACTTAGAGGCGCTTCTCTTCTCTTTTATAGTAAGTTGTGACATGACGCTACTTGTATATCAAGACATCGCTTGTATATCAAGTCAAAATTTATTTAAAAATTTTGCTTGTCTTGCAAAACACTCTCAAGCCAAGTTACTCTCAAACCAAGGGTTTCCTGTTAAAAAAAAAATATATATATATACATTTTGGAGTTTGCATTATGTGTAGATTAGGAGCATTGTTTATTTAATAAAAGAAAAACCCTATAAGATCAGATGAATTCTATTTTTCTCTTTTCAAGCTTTCAAAATTCAGCCAAAGTTGTGCAGGGCTAGCGGAAACATGTCGTTTGTACAGACCCGGATATCTTAAACATTCTTTAATAAAAACATCTGATGAAATCTAATAAAAGTGTCATCATCTGCCTTAAGCTGACCTACAACCATACTAATTATACAGTTGTCAGATGTTGGCTGATGGTCCTGTGAGGTGATGCCTAAAAGGGAAGCATTAATAATTTTTCAATAAATGCTTCCTTCCCTTGATATTGCTGTCTTTCCCAAGTAAGACATGAAGCATCAGTATACTGTATATAGGTTTTAATTGTGTCCTATCGCTGTGAAACAGGTGGTAATAATGTGGAACAAAGCTGCGCCCAATGTGTTCCCAAAGCCATTTGTGAGCCGAGCTCTGCTAGACTATAATAATATTATTAATAATTAGTATAATTGATGTTATTATTGAAGATAGTCAAAAATTAAACCCCACCACTAAAATCCTCACATAAGCTTTGGCATGGAAATATTTTTTTCAAAATTCATTTTTTTTTTTTTTTAAATCTACAGCTTTTAATATAATAATCCTTAGTGATCCTATTATGAAGGTCTAAGGCATTTTCTGTTATAAGGTGACGACACTCTCTTTGGTCTTCCAACTGTGCAGGGTGAACACTTGCATTCTCACCTTGGCTTCTTATAGAGACTCGAGATGAATGTCCTAACATATTACTGTCAGGAGCTGGGTCTGAACCTGCAACCTCTGCTGTGGCTGGCAATGTCTCTTCTTGCTGAAATACCTGAGATGCTGGACAGCTCCCTGTCTTATCCATTGGACAATCCTGCCTATTGTCTTGTTTCTGCTGAACTTTGAGCTCCATGCTCCTCCCATGAACTTCTTTTTTAAGCCTTTGCACTTCCTGTTTGTCATATTGTTGTGCTCTCTCCAGCCAATATCTCATTCTTGTCACTCCTACTGCCGTACATATCTCCACTTCCACTCGTTACCAACCTTTGGCTCGTTTTTCAACTACGTTTCTTCTCAGTCCAACCTGTGACCATGTGTTACCGATCTTTGGCTCGTTTCTCAACTACGTTTCTTCTCAGTCCCAACCTGTGACCGTGTGTTACCGATCTTTGGCTCGTTTCTCAACTACGTTTCTTCTCAGTCCCAACCTGTGACCGTATGTTACCGACCTTTGGCTCGTTTCTCAACTACGTTTCTTCTCAGTCCCAACCTGTGACCATGTGTTACCGATCTTTGGCTCGTTTCTCAACTACGTTTCTTCTCAGTCCCAACCTGTGACCATGTGTTACCGATCTTTGGCTCGTTTCTCAACTACGTTTCTTCTCAGTCCCAACCTGTGACCGTGTGTTACCGATCTTTGGCTCGTTTCTCAACTACGTTTCTTCTCAGTCCCAACCTGTGACCGTGTGTTACCGATCTTTGGCTCGTTTCTCTACTACGTTTCTTCTCAGTCCCAACCTGTGACCGTGTGTTACCGATCTTTGGCTCGTTTCTCAACTACGTTTCTTCTCAGTCCCAACCTGTGACCGTGTGTTACCGATCTTTGGCTCGTTTCTCAACTACGTTTCTTCTCAGTCCCAACCTGTGACCGTGTGTTACCGATCTTTGGCTCGTTTCTCAACTACGTTTCTTCTCAGTCCCAACCTGTGACCGTGTGTTACCGATCTTTGGCTCGTTTCTCAACTACGTTTCTTCTCAGTCCCAACCTGTGACCGCGTGTTACCGATCTTTGGCTCGTTTCTCAACTACGTTTCTTCTTAGTCCCAACCTGTGACCGTGTGTTACCGACCTTTAACTTGTTTACTGACAATGCTTCTGCATTATCTCTACCTGCTATATCTGCTACTGGATGGATAAAGGACAAACCGCAACTCCATACATGCTCTTTAAATCAGTCCGAATTTGTGATATCTCCATAAGGATAAAAATACAGCAGAGGTATACGCGTTTCAGCTGCAAAGGCCTTGTGCACAACATTGATATACAAAACAGCACAAAATATATACTTGTAAAAAACACTCCCCACCCGGCCCCCCCTTCATTGGTCACAGAGGCTTCCTATTAGGCCCCATGTACACGGGACGCTGCTAAGCGTACGTTCAGAGGCAGTTGGATGCTTTTTTCCACTGCCCCTGAACTCATTCAATGTTATCCTACAGTAGGTGACCGCGATATTGTGTCAATCTCGCCGCTTTTATCGGCGAGATTGACCACCTACGAGCCCCGTCGTGGGAGCCAACGCCGAGCTGGCTCGCCGGGAAAGTAAAAATGTGTTGAAGTCAACATACGTCCGACTTTCAATGAAAGGGGATCCGACTTGGATCCCCACCAATACCAGGCACTGTGTTTGGTATGAATCATGAAAAATCATAAAAAACCGGCATGGGTTCCCCTCCAGGAGCATACCAGTCCCTTAAGTCTGGTATGGATTTTAAGGGGAACCCCCTACACCGAAAAAACGGCATGGGGGTCCCCCCAAAATCCATACCAGACCCTTATCCGAGCACGCAGCCTGGCCGGTCAGGAAAGGGGGTGGGGACGAGCGAGAGCCCCCCCTCCTGAACCGTACCAGGCCGCATGCCCTCAACATGGGGGTGGGTGCTTTGGGGCAGGGGGGGCCCCGCAGGGTGCCCCCTGCCCAAAAGCACCTTGTCCCTATGTTGATGAGGACAAGGGCCTCTTCCCGACAACCCTTGCCGTTGGTTGTCTGGGTCTGCGGCCCCCAGATCCCGGCATCCCACCCTATGTGAATGAGTATGGGGTACATCATACCCCTACCCATTCACCTGCAGGAAAAAAGTATCAAGAATAAAAACACACTACACAAGGTTTTTAAAGTAATTTATTAGGCAGCTCCAGGAGTCTTCTTCCGACTTCGGGGGTCTTCTTCCAACTTCGGTGGTCTCTTCCCATGTCTCCGCTCTCTTCGGCCTCTTTTCGTGTGTTGACACGACGCTCTCTCCCGCTGTAATGCCGTGTGCGCGGTGCATGGGGCGTGGTCACTGGGTGACCCCGCCTCTTATGACATCACAGTCCCATCATGCTCCGGGTGGTGACAAATAAGGGGTGGGGTTACCAGGTGACATCACCCGGTGACCACACCCCATGCCTTTATAAATCGTTGCGCACCGCGCACACAGCATTACAGCGGGAGAGAGCGTCGTGTCAACATCGGGACAAGAGAAGAGGGAAGAAGATGACGAGGAAGACCGGGCCAATGCTAGTAAAAGAGCTGAAAGAAGATAGCGGAGGAGCCCAGCAGAAGGTAGAAGGCACCGGAGAGCGGGAGAAGAGGCCGAAGAGAGCGGAGAAGTCGGAAGAGACCCCCAAAGTTGGAAGAAGACCCTCAAAGTCGGAAGAAGACCCCCGGAGTCGGAAGAAGACCCCCGGAGTCGGAAGAAGACCCCCGGAGCTGCCTAATAAATGACTTTAAAAACCTTGTGTAGTGTGTTTTTATTCTTGACACTTTTTTCCTCTAGGTGAATGGGTAGGGGTACGATGTACCCCATACTCATTCACATAGGGTGGGGGGCCGGGATCTGGGGGCCCCCTTATTAAAGGGGCTCCCAGATTCCGATAAGCTCACCGCCCGCAGACCCCGACAATCAACGGCCAGGGTTGTCGGGAAGAGGCCCTTGTCCTTATCAACATGGGGACAAGGTGCTTTGGGGTGGGGGGCCTTAAAGCACCCACCCCCCATGTTGAGGGCATGCGGCCTGGTACGGTTCAGGAGGGGGGGGGGCGCTCGCTTGTCCCCACTCCCTTTCCTGATCGGCCTGGCTGGGTGCTCGGATAAGGGTCTGGTATGGATTTTGGGGGGACCCCACGCCATTTTTTCGGCGTAGGGGGTTCCCCTTAAAATCCATACCAGAACTAAGGGCCTGGTATGCTCCTGTAGGGGAACCCATGCCGTTTTTTTATTTAAAATTTGGCGTGGAGTTTCCCCTCCTGATTCATACCAAACACAGTGCCTGGTATTGGCGGAGATCCGAGTCGGATCCCTGACAATGTCCCCTACATAGAGAGGGGACATTGTCACTTCTTTCTCACGCTCGCTGTATTGTGTTTTTCCTATTGCAGCAAGCGCGAGATGTACAGTACCCTGTCGCCGAGAACCAGCGCGATGGGATCGCGCTGGAAACACATTCTCGCGGGCAGGTACTGTATGTGACCATGTACACAGTCTCGTTTATTGCCATTTTTAGGCAGTGGCGTTTAACAGCGTTTCTTTGAAAGCAGAAAAATGGGTTCAGACGCTGAAGATTTCCACGTTTCAGGCGCCAAACGCGGCTAACCCGCGTTTAGCAGCGTTTCTTTTATAGGCTGAAACGCGAAGAGGGACCCAAGAAGAGGAGGATCTGGGCTGCTCTGTGCAACAGAGGGGGTAGGGCCCGGTTCACACAGGGGCGACTCGTCAGGCAACTCGGTCGCCTGATGAGTCGCGTCCCACGCTGTTCAATGGAACCGTTCTAATAGAAGCGACTCAGGGCGCTCCGATTTAGAAAAAGGTTCCTGTACTACTTTTGGGGGTTACCCAAGGCGACCTGCATTGACTTCTATACAGAAGTCTTTATGCAAATCGCCTCGGCGGGCGTCTCAAGTCGTCTTGAGATCGCGCCGCCGAGGTGGCCCCCGAAGTCGTGCCGCGTCGTGCCGCCCCTGTGTGAATGGGGCTTAAGTATAACATGTTTATTATTTTTATAGAAAAAAAAAACAAGACTTTACAATCACCAAGTTTGGCTGTTTTGAATGCTGAATTTTTTTAAATTTGGCGCCTTTAAATCTTCTGTAAACCGGAAGTGATGTCATGACATCGCTTCCGGGTTACTAGATCCGAGACCCAATCGTTGCCGACTCTGGCTTCGCTCGGGTCTCCGGTCAGCAGGCTAATGTGCCAGCTGGTCGATTGGGCCACCTGGGGGGGACGGAAGAGCCCGGGAGAGCCGCAGAAGGCGGTGGGAGGGGGGGACGTCCCCTCCCGCTGCTTGGGATAACAACTGAGTAGCTTTTAGCTGCATCAGTTGTTATCATAAGAAAGCTGACCGTTGGCATAAAAATGGTACTGGGGTGATGCGTGCAGCTGCATGCATCACTCCGGTACAACCCCTTCAAGCCAAGGCCGCATATTTGCGTATGGTCAGCATGAAGGGGTTAACGAACATCAAACTACTTTATTTCACCATAAAATGTGTTTTGTGGCTTTAAATTGTCACTTCCTCAGTTTAGGGTGATACACTGATGTTTAGCAATTCTCAGTTTGTTGCTTCACCTAAATGGTTTTGTGAGACGTGAACCCAATCAGGGAAAACAACACCCGAGAAGTGTTGGGTTGGAGTAGTTAAACTTGATGGCTCCAACCCATCCTTAGACATATGACAATTGGCACCACTGCCATTTGGCCTTTTGAACGTACCATGATCTACTGTTGACACCAACAGGAAATCGGCATGCAATGCAGCCATTGCTTGTGTGCATGTAGACAGGAAATGCCTGCAGAAAGTTACAGGCGATCAGCAGCACTGATATCATTATTATCATTATTATACAGTGTAGCAGTACCCCCGAAGGAGCTGCTGGTTTAGTTTTGGGTCTGCACGTTACCTTACTGTTCCAAATGTTCGGCTCAGGGGTTCTCCTAGAAGAGTTTATTCGGAAGAAATGTCTGCACCAACACAAAGTCTCTTTCAAGGGTTTTATTGTATAAACTTTCCAACAGAGGGGGTAAAGGAATGGGGAGGACTCAGGTATCTTACTTGTCGATCACAGGAAATTTCCTAAGTCCAGAGGAGCGACTGTCTCTACGCTGGACTCAGCAACCACCGGATAGGCCCAATCTCACTGGCCTAGCAACCAGCGCGAAGCTCGATCAATAGAATAGTCTCTGCCACAGACTTAGTATTGGAATTTGTTCAATAGTCTCTGCCACAGACTCGTATAACCCCTCACTGGGTTAGCTCCCTCAGAAAGAACACAGCTCTCAGTGCCAGTATCTTTCAGCCGCTCCAGCAGCACTGTGAGGTAGATTTTTGGGATCCAGGTACATCCCTTGATCAGTAGGCCCCAGTAACTCCTGGGCCTACATCTCAGTTGCGAGGCCTCGGGCCAATGTGGCCCTGAGGCGGGAACTGCCAACACATCCCTGAGGGGGGGGGGGATCACGCAACCAGCTGAACTGAAACAGCGCCACAATTTGAATAAAATCTCTCTGGGCCAAACTAATGCCCAGACAACTATAATTTCAACATATAGCGCCCACTCGTTGGGAGCAGGGCGCTACAACAGGATTTATATAGTGCCACGACAGTATGCGCAGCGCTTTACATTATTAGGGCAGACAGTACAATTACAATACAATTCAATACAGGAGGAATCGGAGGGCCCTGCTCGTTAGAGCTTACAATCTAGAAGGGAGGGTCAAGTGATACAAAAGGGTAATAGCTGTGGGGGATGAGCTGATGGAGGCAGGGTGGGCTTCTCAGAAGAGAAAAGTTTTCAGGGATCACCTAAAAGTAGATAGATTTGGAGACAGTCTGACAGATTGGGGTAGGGTATTCCAGAGGATGGGAGGGGCTCTGGAGAAGTCCTGGAGGCGAATATGGGAGGAAGTGATGAGGGAGCTAGAGAGCGGGAGGTCTTGGGAGGAACGAAGAGGACGATTAGGTTGGTATCTTGAGCCTAAGTTAGTGATATAGATGGGGGAAGGGTTGTGGATGGCTTTGTAACTTATTGTTAGTATTTTGAATTTAATTTGTTGGGTGAGTGGCAGCCAATGGAGGGATTGGCAGAGAGGGGTAGCAGACGCCGAGCAGTTTGTAAGGTGGATGAGTCTGGCAGTAGCATTCATGATGGACTGAAGGGGGGATAGTCTATTTAAAGGGAAGCCAATGAGGAGGGAGTTGCAGTAGTCGAGGCAAGAGATAACCAGGGAGTGAATCAGGAGCTTTGTGGTTTCATTGGTTAGAAAGGGACATAGTTTTGAGATGTTGCGGAGGTTGAGGCGGCAAGCTTTGGAGAGTGATTGATTGGGTGTTGGGCCAAAAGGAGAGTTCAGAGTCCAGGACTACACCCAGGGCCGGTACAAGGCAGGGGCGGAAGGGACAAGTGCCCTGGGCGGTACCATTAGCTATAGGTGGGGGGGGCCGCAGCCTGCAGGTGAAGTTCTGCTATGGCCGCCAGTCGGTACAAGTACACCTGTGTCATAGCCAGCGCCGCGGCACTGAACAAATTGTGTGTGCCGAGTGCACTCCTGCATCCGTCACCTCCCTTCCCTGTCAGCTTCACTGTTTACTCCCCCTACGGAGGAGTCTCGTAGTCCCTGCCAGCGGCGTGACGTTACTCACAGCCGGAGGCGAGGTGGGAGGACTCAGAGGAGCGCAGGGAGCTGTGTCAGCGCTGTGACCTAGAGGAGCCTGGCTCTAGCTGGAAGCTAGAAGATGTGGAAACTGGGGAGAATCGGGACTCGAGGCAGAGCACACTGCAGGAAGGTGAGCTGAGCTGTTCTGGGGGAGGTCTAGGGAGATAAGCTGCAAAGTTTCTGCTAGGAGGGTTTGTTTTGCAGTGAAGGGTCCTACTCCTAGGTGACAAGGAGAACTGGAAAAGTCAGGGGGGGGGGGATGGAGATTAGAGCCAGCAGAAACCCCCCAGAGCTGACAGACATTTCCCAAACTGACATGCAGCCCTTGCTATATAAACAACCCCCAATTGCTCTGTCCAGTTAATGTGAACTTAATTTATGACCATCCTATTTAACCCTGTGTTATCCAAAATCAGTACAATCCAAAACTCGCCACCTATCTAAACACTCTCTAAATGAAATAATAGTCCATAGCCACTTTCCGCTGGCTGTATGCTTATATAAATGCAAACATTTCTGTACTGAGAATGTGCGCCCTTTACCGTAAAGGGCGCACATTCTCAGTACAGAAATGTTTGCATTCCCGCTTCCAGCATGATTACCAGCAAGAGCCAGAACAGTCCCAATGCATTCTCTACCTTCCCATCACCCCTCCCTATTCATCCCTCAGACACTGCCACTTAGACCACTTTCACAATGAGGCATTTTACAGGTGTTTTGCACTAAAAATAGAGCCTGAAATGCGCCTGTAAACTGCCTCTTCTGCAGCCCCAGTGTGAAAGCCGGAGTGCTCTCACACTGGGGCAGTGCGTTTGCAGCACAGGAAAAAAGTCCTGCAAGCAGCATCTTTGGGGTGGTTAAGGAGTAGGGTGACCACGTGTCCCGGATTGCCCGGGACAGTCCCGCATTTTGCAGGTCTGTCCCGGGCACATTCATTCCAGGACAATACAGTGTCCCGGAATGAAACTGACACAGCCACCCCCCCGGGCCAATCTGATGCCCCCAAAAAAGGCCGCCACATCACCGCTTTACTCACTGACAGTGCTTGTCCTGGCCGAGAATGCCTGGAGGAGCACAATCCCCGCCCCCTGCTTGTGATTGGAGAAATCATAAATCCCGTCTCTTGTGTCCAATCACTGTGCTGTCATTCGTTACAGCACAAGCTGATTTTTGGGAAGGGAGGGTGTCCCTGAATGGAAGTTTGGGAATGTGGTCACCCTATTAAGGAGCGGTGAATACACCACTGCCAAAATGCTCCTGCCATTGAAATCAATAGCCAGCACTGCCTAAGCACCTGCAAAGCGCTTCAGGAGCGGCGCTTTGCGGGCGCTTTTAACCCTTTTCCGAACATTAGCGGGTGGTTAAAAGCGCCCCGCTAGTGGCCAAAAAGTGCAGTTAAAACTAGCGACGCTTTACCACTAAAGCGGCCCTCACCTCAGTGTGAAAGTGGCCTAAAATAAATATCTCCCCAACTAAAAGACACCCCCCCACAACTTCCTTCATACCATCTTCACTTCCCTCCTACATGCAGTCAACCCCTCCACACTCCTCTCCTGTATATACTTCCACTGTCATATCCCCTCACATATTCTTGTTTTGAAACGACATTGATTCTTTCTTAACAGGGGGGGGGGGGGCGCAGTTTGCCATCTTCACCCTGGGCACCATATGGCCTTGTCCCAGCACTGACTACACCTAGCACCTGGGAGTAGAATTGTAAGTGACACTGAAGGTGCGGTGGGATAGGTAGGATGAAAGCCAACGAAGAGCACAGTCACGGAGACCGAGGGAGTAAAGTTTTTTGAGGAGGAGGGGGTGGTCAACTGTATCAAAGGCAGCTGAAAAGTCCAGAAGTAGGAGTACAGCAGGGGTGTCCAAACTTTTTTGAAAGAGGGCCAGATTTGATGAAGTGAACGTGCGTGAGGGTCGACCATTTTGCCTGACATTCTTTGAACCATTAAAATTCGGTGTAAGTGTGTTCTTCCGAGCACTAATACACCGCCCAACAAGAATTCTCCTACCTTTGTGGCTGCGTGTGGTGACTATATATATCTCCTCTTTGGTCCCCAACAAATCCCAGAGCTCCGCTCAGGGTAAGGATGAGCTCAGGTTGTAAAAAATATAGATTTTTTCTATCCCCTGAGAAATCTGGCCTTTATCTCTTCTGTGGCCCCCAAGCTCCACTCAGGGCAAGGATGAGCTATTTATTTTTTATATTTTATATTCTCTCTGGCCCCCACTTGTAATTTGCTCTTATTTTCCCGTATGTCTTCTGAGGCCCCCAAGCTCCGATCAGGGCAAGAATGAGCTCCTTTTTTTAAATTGTTATATATATTGAAAAATTTGCTTTATATCCGTTACAGTAGTAAACTTATCTTATCCCCTGAGAAATCCTCGATGACCTCTGGCGAGCCCGCTAGGATGCTGACAGCGAGCAGCGCCATAGCCAATCACCGCCGCCAATCACAGGCACTGAGACACTGAGAGCTGTTCTGCAGCTGTGGACCGGGAAATTACTCAGTGTCTGTTATTGGCGATGCGCGCTTCCCAGCGGGCTTTGGAACATGCCCCAGCAACACACCCAGCTTATCAGTGAGAAGCGCTCAGGGATTAGAGAATATATATATATATATATATATATATATATTTTTAAAACCAAGCTCATCCTTACCCTGTGCGGAGCTTGGGGGGCCACAAAAGTGATAAAAGCAAATTGCAAGTGGGGGCCGTATAAAACCGGGCCGCGGACCATTTGCGGACTTTGGACATGCCTGGAGTACAGAATAGTGTCCGTTGGTTTTTGGGGTTAGTAGGTCATTTGTGAGTTTTAAAAGAGCAGTTTCTGTGGAGTGTTGATTGCGAAATCCAGATTGAAGGGGGATCAAGAAGGTTATTCTTAGTGAGGTGGTCACTCAATTGGTTGTAAACCAGGCATTCAAGGAGTTTAGAGGAAAAGGGGACCAGGGAGATCGGGCATAGATTGTTAAGATTGGTAAGGTCCAGTGGCGGCTGGTGCTAAAAAATGTTGGGGGGGCGCAAACAAAGTAAACAAAAACCCATCAATTGCTGCCACTGTGCTATCAAATGCAGCCACTTTGCCATCAATTGCAGTCACTGTGCCATCAAATGCTGCGACTGTGCCATCAAATTCTGCGACTGTGCCATCAAATGCTGTGACTGTGCCCATCAAACGCAGCCACTGTGCCATTAATTGCAGCCACTGTGCCATCACATGCTGCAACTGTGCCCATCAAACGCTGCCAGTGTGCCCATCAAATGCTGCCACTGTGCCAAATTCTGCCAGTGTGAGTGGGCCCCCGCCCGCTCGCCGTCTGCCTGGCACTTACTCTGTCTTGTTGGGCAGTGGGTGATGGCAATGAGCGGGGTCCTTCATGTCTCCTGCACTTCTCCCCTCCTCATGTCCCGTCAGGCGTCCAATAGCAGCGCCTGTTGTTTCAGCCAACCAGGTGACAGGTAACTAGACCTGAGCAACCTGACTGGCTGAGAGGCGGGTCAGTGCTAGGGAAGCAATGTATTCGGCTCCCTAACACACCACTGAGTAATCAGTGAATGCACAGCAGTGCGCCCACTGTTTACCCTTTTGGAAGCCTATTAGAGCCTAAAGCCTCGTACACACGGCCGGTTTTCTCGGCAAGAAAACTGCTGGGAGAGCTTTTTGCCGAGAAAACCGGCCGTGTGTATGCTTTCTCGTCGGGAAAACTGCCTGGGAATCTCGACGAGAAAAATAGAGAACCTGCTGTCTATTTTTCTCGTCTGGATTCTCGGCAGAGTTTTCCTGCCGAGAAAACCCTGAGTGTGTATGCTTACCTGTCCCAGGTAAGCCCGCGCATGCTCGATGAGACTTCGACGCATGCGCGGTAGCATACAAGGGTAGTGTAGGGTATAGCAAGATGGCGGCGACGGCATCGAATGTGACGAGCGCCGGCTCGTCGTAGTCGATGACGTCACCACGTTTATGCCATTTAAAAGAACGGCGGTTCTTTGCAATGGCCGTGTGTACACAGGGCTTGGCAAGGCAAGCTTGCCAGAAATCCCGTCAGGAAAACCAAAGTTTTTTTAATAGACGGGATTCTCGCCCGTGTGTACGAGGCCTATGGCTCTAATCAGGCGCTTCCAAAACACACCCACCGCTGTAATTCATATGCCCGGCACCCAACAAGGTGCCGGGCACTTGAATAGGGGGCGGTAGCGTCGACCATAGATAGATTCATGCAATGCATGATTCTATCTATGACGAGAGAGAGAGTGACAGGAGAGAGGGGGTGGCGGTGCTCCTGCGCCCTTTATGGACGCACCGCCACTGGTAGGGTCCAAGGATGGCTTTTTAAGTATGGGGGTGACCATGACCAATGCCTGTTTTAGAGCTGATATCTGGAAAAAGTTGAAAGAAATGGTGAAAACAATATTTATTTTAAAATAAAACGTCATTATTTATAATATGGAGTGCTTAACGAAAACGAAATGTCATTCATTTCTGGTTGTACATCTACTATAAAACATATTCTCAGGTGTCTTCAATCATTTGCTATGCAGATTTTGCAGAGAACACGACTATAACTGTCACTTATAAACATAACATGAAGTTATGATGTTCAAATCACTGACTGGTTCCACGAGTCAAATAGGAAAAACATCCCACAGTGGATAAATATGTACTCATAATTTATATGTAATAAAGAAGAAAGACACCCACATGACACCGCGCCAGCATGATTTGTTCATGAAGGAGAGAAACATTTAACAAGATCATAAAGGTAATAACAAGTCTAGACACAAGCTACAGCCAATAAAATATGAATAGGATTTGGTGCAAATTGCACTTTAACTGCTTCAGCCCTGGACCAGTTTGGCTGGTTAAAGACCAGGCCCCTTTTTGCGATTCGGCACTGCGTCGCTTTAACTGACAATTGCGCGGTCGTGCGACGTGGCTCCCAAACAAAATTTACGTTTTTTTCCCCCCATAAATAGAGATTTCTTTTGGTGGTATTTAAACAAAAATAGAGCAACAATTTTGAAAAAAAATCAATATTTTTTACTTTTTGCTATAATAAATATCCCCAAAAAATATATAAAAAACATTTATTTTTCCTCAGTTTAGGCCGATACGTATTCTTCTACATGGATGGACTGTTGTCTTTATTCAACCTCACCAACTATGTTACTATACACAGTGCCTTGAAAAAGAATTCATACCCCTTGAAATTTTCCACATTTTCTCATGTTACAACCAAAAACGTAAATGTATTTTATTGGGATTTTATGTGATAGACCAACACAAAGTGTCACATAATTGTGAAGTGGAAGGAAAATGATAAATGGTTTTCAACATTCTTTACAAATAAATATGTGAAAAGTGTGGGGGGGCATTTGTATGGCCCCCCCCCCCCCGAGTCAATACTTTGTAGAACCCCCTTTCTCTGCAATTACAGCTGCAAGTCTTTTTGGGGATGTCTCTACCAGCTTTGCACATCTATAGAGGGACATTTTTGCCCATTCTTCTTTGCAAAATATCTCAAGCTCTGTACAGATTGGATGGAGAGCGTCTGTGAACAGCAATTTTCATGTCTTGCCACAGATTCTCAATGTGATTTATGTCTGGACTGTGACTGGGCCATTCTAACACATGAATATGCTTTGATATTAACCATTCCATTGTAGCTCTGGCTGTATGTTTCTGGTTGTTGTCCTGCTGGAAGCTGAACCTCCCCCCAGTCTCAAGTCTTTTGCTGACTCTAAAGCCCTGTACACACGCTCGTATTTCCGATGTAATAAAATCCGATGGATTTTTCCATCGGATTTCCGATAAAGCTGACTTCCATCAGTCTTGCCTACACACCATCAGTCAAAAATCCGACCGGCCCGAACGCCGTGACGTAAAACACTCAGACGAGCCGAGAAAAATTAAGTTCAATGCTTCTGAGCATGTGTCGACTTGATTCTGAGCATGCGTGGGTTTTTTATTTGAGGGAGTTCCACACAGACGATCGGAATTTTCTATCGTTTTTTTTTTCTTCCATCGGATAAATTTAAAACATGTTCTATTTTCAATCACTGATGGAAAAAAGACCGATGGGGCCCATACACGATCGGTTTGTCCGATGAAAAAAGTCCATCGGACTGTTTTCATCGGTAAAACCGATCGTGTGTACACGGTTTAACAGGTTTTCTTCTAAGATTGCCCTGTATTTGGCTCCATCCATCTTCCCATCAACTCTGACCAGCTTCCCTGTCCCTGCTGAAGAAAAGCATCCCCACCACATGATGCTGCCACCACCATGTTTCACGGTGGGGATGGTGTGTTCAGGGTGATCTGCAATTTTGGTCTCATCTGACCAGAGCACATTTTTCCACATGTTTGCTGTGTCCCCCACATGTTTGCTGTGTCCCCCACATGTTTGCTGTGTCCCCCACATGGCTTCTCACTAACTGCAAACAGGACTTCTTATGACTTTCTTTCACCAATGTCTTTCTTCTTGTCACTCTTCCATAAAGGGCAGATTTGTGGAGAAGCACGACTAATAGTTGTCCTGTGGACAGATTCTCCCACCTGAGCTGTGGATCTCTGCAGCTCCTCCAGAGTTACCATGGGGCCTCTTGGCTGCTTCTCTGATGAATGCTCTCCTTGCCCGGCTGGTCAGTTTAGGTGGACGGCCATGTCTTGGTAGGTTTGCAGTTGGGCCATACTCTTTCCATTTTCCGATGATGGATTGAACAGAGCTCTGTGAGATGTTCAAAGTTTGGGAGATTTTTTTATAACCTAACCCTGCTTTATACTTCTCCACAACTTTATCCCTGACCTGTCTGGTGTGTTTTGGAGGTTTAGGGTAGAATTATGTATGGTGTGTATACATCCAGGGCTGCTGTTAGAAATCACGGGCCCCCGTACAGCCTACCTGACAGGACCCCCCAGCCCCCCCCCCCAAAATATATCAAAACAATATTTTCACAAACAAATACACTAAAATCAATATTAGTGGACACAAACATAATAGAGAACCTGTGGGAATTAGCCCTTTTTTAAATAGTTTTTAAAAATCTTTAAACTTTTTTTTTATATAATTTTTTAAAGAATGTTAAAATGTAATAAAATCTATTTTATTTTATAATTTGTTATTTTTTTAAGAGACAGGTAAGCCAGCAGTGCCGTGGGGGGGGGGGGGGGGGCAGCACAGGGACAGGAGGCACAGAGGGGGATCAGAAGCAGGCAGAACAGGGAGGGGGATCGGTGCGGGGGAAGTAATTCTGTAATTGCCCCCCCATCCGACCACAATGATTCCCTCTGCTGTCCGGGCCCCCCTGTTTGCCCGGGCCCCCTACAGGAGGGCTGGTGGTCCCCCCCTATCAGCGGCCCTGTATACATCTGTGGTACCCTAATCATGTTTTTCTATAACTTTATGTACCTTTGTAAAAAAAACAATAAACCTTTATTCTATGAAAAATATTGAAGGATTTTTTTATTTTTTGCATATAGTACGCAAGATTTTAAGCATGTTACGGTGCATCGGCAGCCCATTCCTTTGAATGAACAGCCTTAACTCAATACACATAAATGCATATTCATTAACACACTTCAAAGAAGTAAATGGGCTCCAACAGATTACCATTATCACATACCGTACTGGGTTTATCACATTATTTCTACACCCTGATCATCAGATTGATCACAGAGTCAGTGACTCATTATACACACTTGTAACCTTGTCATTCTAGAGAAAATGTAATTAACAATGGATTGTAAAGATTACCAAAACATATATATTACTAATCCTAAAAATAACAACAGCCTAATACCTACAATACATCGACAAAGTGAGCATTAGAAAAACAAGTCTTATAAAAACAAGATAATGCTTGGAGAATTAAAGTGGTTGTAAACCTACTTACACAACATGCAACTACAGGTAAGCCTAGATTAAGGCTACTTTCACACTGAGGCGCTGGATGCGCTGGCGATATAGCGGCGCTACCGTAGTTTTTGCCGCGATTTGCGTGCGCTAGCGGGATGATTTTAACCCCCGCTAGCGGCCAAAAAAAGGGTTAAAAACGCCCACAATAACGCCTCTTTGCGGCGTTTTGCGAGCGTTTTGGAGGCGCTACCCCATTGATTTCAATGGGCAGGGGCGCTATAGGAGCGCTATTTTTAGTGCTCCTATTGGGCCTCAAAGATGCGGCTTGCAGGAGTTTTTTGACCCTCCTGCAAGAGCAACGCTCCAGTGTGAAAGCCCTCAGGCTTTCACATTGGATACTATTATGCAGCTTTTTTGTGGCGCATTGCAGGCGCTATTTTTAGCGCAATAGCGCCTGCAAAGCGCCTCAGTGTGAAAGGGGCCTAAGGCTTACCTGTGGGTTCATGAAATATCTCCTTAACCTACACGGTTAAGGAGATATCTGCTTTTAAAAACGGCGCCGCTGACATCACGCGCATGTGCACTAGTGGGCCGGCATCGTAGCCGGTTTTCAGAATGGATTTAGCCGGCCCGAGGGAGCATGCGTGTGACGTCATCGCCGCCCTGGGGGCCAATCACAGCGCCGGAGCGGCGATACGCAGAAGGGACATCGAGGCAAGATGGCGGCGGCGGAGGTGTCCGAGCACCGCTGCGGGGGGCTTCGATCTCAGGTAAGTCATTCATAATGAGCTAGTATGCTATGCATACTAGCTCAGTATGGCTTTGCCTTGCAGGTTGGTTATTTAAAAAAAAAAACAATACCCGGGTTTACAACCCCTTTAACCTCGATTAATGATTTTATTGATTTGATAATCGGATTGAGGCATCAAATTGAATTTGCCATGAAATGAGCCATTTCTGTCTCTCAGACATTGTATCGAAATCGGAATCTAATTAGAATGAATTAAATCTCTGTTCTGACAGGGGACATCACACAGATCCTGTTTTTCTGCTATGCAGGAAGACGGATCTGTGTTGTCTCCCAGTCACACAGTCACCCCCCCCCCCCCCATACAGTTAGAACACACAAACAGGGAACACATTTAACCCTTTGATCGCCCCTGATGTTAACCCCTTCCCTGCCAGTGTCATTAGTACAATAACAGCGCATATTTTTAGCACTGATCACTGTAATAATGTCACTGGTTTCCAAAAAAGTGTCATAAATGTCAACTAGGTGTCCGATCTGTCAGCCGCAATGTCGCAGTCCCGGTAAAAACCGCTGACACTCCACCATTAGTAGTAAAAAAAAAAAAAAAAATGCCAGAAATCTGTCCCCTGTTTTGTAGACTCTATAATTTTTGCGCAAACCAATCAATATACGCTTATTGCGATTTTTTTTTTTTTTTTTACCAAAAATATGTAGCAGAATACATATGGGCCTAAACTGATGAATAAATTCATTTTTTTTTACATTTTTTGGGGGGAAATGTTTTATAGCAGAAAGTAAAAATATATATATATTTTTTTAACTGCTTGCGGACCAGCCGCCGCAGTTATACTGCGGCAGATTGGCTCCGCTGGGCGAAGCATCGTAGCTGTACGTCGGTCGCTTTATACGGGCTAGCAGGCGCACGTGCACGCCCACTGCATCGCGGAGGTGCCCATGCTCGTGACCAGCGGTCGCGATGACCGCCGGCCGCGAGCGACCTCTGGGCACGAGAGGCAGAACAGGGACGTGTGTGTGTGTGTAAACACACACATCCCTGTTCTGTGAGCTGAGGAAAGACAGATCAAGAGTTCCTAATCGCCCCCTAGTGTTAACCCCTTCACTGCCAGTGACATTTTTATAGTAATCAGTGCATTTTTATAGCACTGATCGCTGTATAAATGACAATGGTCCCAAAAATGTGTCAAAAGTGTCCGATGTGTCCGCCATAATGTCGCAGTCCAGATAGAAAATCGCAGATCGCCGCCATTACTAGTAAAAAATAAAATAATAATAAAAATGCCATTAAACTATCCCCTATTTTGTAGACGCTATAACTTTTGCGCAAAACGATCAATAAACGCTTATTGCGATTTTTATTACCAAAAAATATGTAGAAGAATACATATCGACCTAAACTGAGAAAAAATTTACTTTATAAAAAAAAAAATTGGGGATATTTATTATAGCAAAAAGTAAAAGATATTGTGTTTTTTTCAATATTGTCGCTTTTTTTTGTTTATAGCGCAAAAAATAAAAACCGCAGTGGTGATCAAATACCACCCAAAGAAAGCTCTATTTGTGGGGAAAAAAAGGACATCAATTTTGTTTGGGTACAGCGTCGCGCCACCGCTTGATACAGTGCCGTATCGCAAAAAATGGCCTGGTCATTAAGGGGGTAAATCCTTCCGAGGCTGAAGTGGTTAACTGTCAATTGCGCAGTCATGCAACACTGTGCGCAAATGAAATTTAATATATTTTTTCATACAGTTTTATTTTGGGGGGTATTTCACCACCACCAGTTTTTATTTTTATTTTTTTGCAACATTAACAAAAAAAGATGAAAAATTTTGAAAAAAAAACACAATATTTTTTATTTTCTGCTATAAAACATATCCAATAAATAACTGTAAAAATCGAATTTCTTCATCAATTTAGGCCAAAATGTATTCTGCTACATGTCTTTGTTAAATTAAAAAAATCCTAATAAGTGTATATTACAGTGGAACCTTGGATTACGAGCATAATCTGGTCCAGGAGAATGCTTGTAATCCAAAGCACTTGCATATCAAAGCGAGTTTCCCCATAAAAGTAAATGGAAACAAAAATAATTTGTTCCGCATTGACTTTTATGGCATGCAATTCCGCATGTGGCTAGAGGTGGGGGGTGCCAGAAAGCCTCGGAAATACTCGGGGACAGCTCGGCTGAACGCGGAAACCCTCAGAAACTGAGTATTTCTGCGTGTTTCCGAGTATTTCCGAGTATTTACGAACGGCTCCGACCGGCTCCGGCGCCCCCGCACCTCTGGCCAAATGCAGTACTGCACACTGCAGAGGCTTGAATCCTGCTCGTCTTTCGAGACAACACTCACAAACCGAGTCAGGATTTAAAAAACAAAAAATGCTCGTATTGCGAAACGCTCGTTAACCGCGTTTTCACCGTATTTGGTTTGCATGAAAGTTATAGAGTCTGATATAGATGCTGGAATTTGTATTATTTTTTTGTTATACTAGTAATGACAGTGATCAGCGAATTATAGTGGGACTGTGATAGTATGGCTGGCAATCTGACACTAGCTGACGTTGGCTGGGAGGTGTACTAACTGACACCAGTAACACATATACAGTGATCAGTGATAATACTATACACTATCACTGTACTAATGACACTGGCTAGAAAGGGGTTAACATCTAGAAGTGATCAAGGGGTTAAATGTGTGCCTAGCGATGCGTAATGTGTGCTGCTTATACTAAGCCATCTTGCTGTTTTTTCCCCTGCTTTGCAGGGAATAAAAAAAAAGAGCAAGATTGCCTGTCAGTGTTTGGAGCTCTGTGTTGTTTATAACATAGGGCTCCCTACCCTGAACTGACAGAGCCGATAAACGGGTGCCAACAATCAACCACTTCCCGCCCGCCATATAGCAAAATGACGGGCCCATTAGTGCCACCTATCAGTGCCCATCGGTGCTGCATATCAGTGCCTTATCATCAGTGCCACCTCATCAGTGCCAACGGGTGCAGCCTCATCAGTGCTCATCAGCGAAGGAGAAAACGTACTTATTTACAAAGTTTTGTAACTGAAACGAAGAAAAACTTTTTTATTTTCATAATTTTCGGTCTTGTTTTATTTGTAGCGCAAAAAAAAAAAAAAAAACGCAGAGGTGATCAAATACCACCAAAAGAAAGTTCTATTTGTGGGAAAAGATGATAAAAATTCCACATGGTTACAGTGTAGCATGACCGCGCAATTGTCATTCAAAATGCGACAGCGCTGAAAGCTGAAAATTGGACTGGGCAGGAAGGGGGAAAGGGCCCTGTATTGTAGTGGTTAACAAATCACAGCACAGCCAGGAAGGCGCGCATGCGCATGCACACCCCCTACCCAGAAGCTCTGATCACGTATCAGATATGTGATCCAGTGCACAGCAGCCGCCCTGCCACAGTATATCTACGTAGGGGGGTCGGCAAATGGTTAATTTATGTTTTTTGCTGTCTGTATTTTCCCTTTATATATATATATATATATATATATATATATATATATATATATACTGTATATATAGTGACAGTGCAAGCGAGGTGAGGCCACTGTGAAAATGTAGGAGAAAATGACACAGGACTCTCATTAAGGGTTAGGCCCCTTTCACACTGAGGCGCTTTGCAGGCGCTATTGCGCTAAAAATAGCACCTGCAATGCACCCCGAAAAAGCCGCTCCATTGTATTCAGTGTGAAAGCCCCGCGGGCTTTCACACTGGAGCGGTGCGCTGGCAGGAGGGTAAAAAAACTCCTGCAAGCCGCATCTTTGAGGCGCGGTAGGAGCGGTAAAAATACCGCTCCTGTAGTGCCCCTGCCCATTGAAATCAATGGGGTAGCGCCTTCAAAACGCCGCAAAGAGTCGTTTTTGCAGGCGTTTTTAACCCTTTTTCGGGCGCTAGCGGGGGTTAAAATCACCCCACTAGTGCCCGCAAATCGCGGCAAAAACTACGGTATAGCGGCGCATCCAGCGCTTCGGTGTGAAAGTAGCCTTAATGCGAATTTCCAGACTTTCGTTTCTGAGCAGAGAAAGCTCCGCTTTTGGTTTCCCCCGGATTCTGTAGTCCCGGGTCGGGGGCCTGGATCTTGAAAGTTCCAAAGTGCACACCTCCCAACTTTTTGAGACGGGAATGATGGACACCTATCAGCAAAAGTATGCAGGCATAGGACACACCCCCTGCCACGCCCCCTTAAAGGAGAATTGTACAAAAAACAAGATTTGTTAAACCCACAAGGGCTTTTTTTTACCACTGCTATTCCTTTATATTGGTTTTTGGAATTTACAAATGCAGCAATTTAGAAATCAGAGGAAAGGTTTAGCGCTGGAAAACACTTTTTATAGATAAAAAGTGCATTTTTTATACATCTTTATAGATCAGACCAAAATGAGGGACAAATGATGAGGAAAGAGGGACAGAGGGACATTTCCCCAAATCAGGGACAGTTGGGAGCTATGATAAGTGTACTGGGTGGGATAGAACCCTCAATCCTGTGTCCGGGTTTTACTGGGTGCCTGGAGCCTGTGTGAGCGAGTACACCGGTGTCCATGGTTGTTATATACTCAAGCCTGAGGATTGCTCAGGGCTCCCAGTTTGGAGACCGCTCCCATATTGGAGGTCCCACCAAGGGGTCAGAGGAGCCCCAGCCAGGAGTTGGGGGACAGAGGGTCCCAACCGGGGTCAGAGGCCAGCAGGTCTCGTTTGAGGAGTCAGGTGGGTTCCTAACGAGGTGTCAGAAGAACCCCTTATCTAGAGGCCAGAATTGGACTGGCCAGCAGGGTGCTGCAACTAAAGGCTACGTGAATCAGAAGAGCCGGACAATACAGTCAGAGGGACTGGTAAGGAGGGAAGCAGTGCTGCAGGGAAGGGAGCCAAGTGCATTTTCTGTTGTCTGATCATGTTGATGTGGAAGAATCCCTGCATGGGCAACTGATATTATGTGAACTTTCCATTCTGTTTAATAAAAGTGGGCTGCCATACCCTGAAATACTGGATTGGTGCAACCCATTCAGAAAGTGAGTATAATCACTGCAATGCTTAAATATATATCATTTTTTTTTTTTTTTTTGCACAAACATATACTTTTCTTTTTCGTACATCACGGGACACAGAGCGACTTAGTCATTACTAATGGGTTATATAGATTACCTTCAGGTGTTGGCACTGGCCAATTCCAAACCGGAAGTACCCTCCCCTATATAAGCCCCTCCCACCCGGGAGCACCTCAGTTTTTTGCCAGTGTCTAAGGTGTTGGCCAAAGAGTAACATGTGTTTTCACTGGGCTTGCGTACAGGTTCTTTTGGGCCTTAGTAAGCTGTTCCGGATCCCACCAAAAAAGCTTCATAGCTAAACGGTCGGTACCCGGGCCTTGCAGCAGAAGAGCAAGGTTTTGCCTGTAATGCTTCTCTTAGGAGGGCTGGACCCTGGGATCCAGAGCTCTGGTCATACCCACGACCAAGATGTTGTCTGTGCAGGGTGCTATACAGGTCCAGGGGAGTGGAATCCTTGGGAACCCGGTCCCTGAAGGTTTAATTACAATGCCTGCCGTGATAGGTGAAGTTTGGACTTCTGTGGACCAAACAAAGTCCTGCGGCGGGGATCAGGTAAGTGGGGGCCCCCAGGAACTTGGTTCTATTGGGGGACCCCCAAGCCTAATTTGTCTTTCTGTCTGTTACCTAACGGTATTCCCGCTAAATATCTGTGTTTGCCTATAACTACTGAAAATGTAAAATTTTAATAGTAGTCAAGAAAAAAAAAACAGGGACCGCGGTACCTGTGTTAAACCACTAGAGGCCGCTGTAGTCCATTTTTCTTGTCATGTGGATCTTTGGTTTTCTCAAGTCAAAAGATCCAGGCAGCTGGTAAGTTTCTCTGTGGGAATCCACTTCCTCTGTCCTGTTGCTGCGCTCATCCACCGCACAGGCCCTCCGGCAAAAAGGGCCCTGGCTCCTAGTCCCCTGTTTGATTTCGAAAAGGGCGCCAATGGCGCACGGGCAGGCGCACGGGCGCGTGCACGCGCCTCCTATGAAAAAAAGGGGCGGGGCGGGTGGATGACGCTCGATGCACGCCGCGGCGCTTCTGCGCATGTGCGGGCGTCCCAGCATGGTTAAAAGACACAGTACAAGTGTCAGCTGCATGCAAACAGAGCTAGCAACAAACAGTGGCACACAGAGGCGGTTGATGCAGGCATCCCCATAGAAAGGCACTTTAGTGGACACCAGCTGGTATATAGCAGCACCTGTGTTAGACTATTACCAGCAAAATTGGTGTATGACGACGGGAATACCTCAGCTTTGTGCTTAAAGGATATGTCGTCCAGACGCTCCGGAAATAGATCTTCCAGGAAGCCAAAGGGGTCTCCATCGGGCTCTGAGGATATTGGGTATGCTTGTACTGCACCAATCTCCCCTGAGAATTCAGAGGTCAGTAGCCGTAGAAACCCCGCAGGAATGCCTGGTGCTGCGGCTGTCCCCAGTCCACCTGCTCCTGTATATATAACAGAGGAGGTTTTATCCTCAACTCTGGGAGGATTGGAAGAGAGATTAACAGCATTGATCGCCGCTTCCCTGTCTCAGGAAAAGCGCGTCCGATCTCCGTCTCCTCCTTCAGAGTGCCTGTTAGTGGAGGAACAGCCCCACACAGAGATCGACCTACCTGAAGGGGATCAGGATGAGGTTGATTCAGTTATGGAGGAATCAACAGTGGAAGAACCTTTCTCAGCATCTCAGGCTGAAAGATTATGGGTTCAGTCTCTGACTAACATGGTCCGATCAGCATTTAAAATGCCTCTGGCGGAACCACCATCCACTACGGTTTCCTCGCTGGGGTCGCTAAAAGCTCCCCAGGCTGTCTGTTCCTTCCCAATCCACCCTTTATTAGAAGGGCTTATTTACCAGGATTGGGAGCATCCTGATAAAATATTTACTCCCCCCAAGAGATTTCCGGTGATCTATCCCATGGAGGATAAGTTCATAAGAAAATGGAGGGTCCCTACAGTGGACGCAGCCATCTCTTCTGTTAACAAATCACTGACATGTCCAGTAGATAATGTTCCAATGTTCAAAGACCCAATAGATAAAAAATTGGAGTCTTTACTAAAATCTGCTTTCTCTACAGCAAGTATGGTGACACAACCTGCGGTAGCAGCGATTGGAGTCTGCCAAGCAGTGAAAGATCAGTTGAAACAAGTCTTAAGGGACTTACCAGATCAGCAGGCTCTTGCCCTAGCTGACCTGCCTAGAGCCTTGTGTTTTGCGGTGGACGCCATAAAGGATACAATCCAACAGGCCTCCCGCTTTACGCTGTCTATAGTACATATGCGTAGGCTTCTGTGGCTCAAAAACTGGTCTGCTGAAGCTCCCTGTAAAAAACTGCTGGTTAGCTTCCCATTTCATGGAGAACGCTTATTTGGAGAAGATCTGGACAAATATATCCAGAAAATTTCTGCCGGTAAAAGTTCACTCTTACCGGTTAAGAACAAGAGTAGAAGTCCTTCTTTTAAGAGGCCTACTTCTCCAGTCCCGGGCACATCGGCTGTGAAGCAGTTCCGACGGCCTCCGTGGTCAAATTCAGGGGGCAGAAATCAGGGACAATCACAGGGTAACAAGAAGCCCTGGATCAAGAGAGGTACAAAACCTCCCCCCAAGGCATGAAGCGTTGCCCCCACTCAATCGGGTGGGGGGAAGACTTCAGTTGTTCACAGAGACCTGGCGGGACACCATCAGAGACAGATGGGTGCTCTCCGCAGTAAGTCTGGGATACAAGCTGGAGTTAAAAGGCACTCCTCCTGCCCAATTTATGAGGTCAAACGTGCCAAGAGATCCCCAAAAGAGAGGATCCCTCCTTCTGGCACTAGAACAACTATTGCTCCAAGGGGTAATCATGAAGGTTCCCCTGGAAGAAAGCGGATTCGGGTTTTACTCGAACCTTTTCACAGTCCCCAAACCAAATGGGGACGTGAGGCCCATATTAAATCTAAAAGGGCTAGACAAGTTCCTAAATATCAGGACTTTTCGGAGGGAGTCGATCCGATCGGTGGCCACCGCCCTACAAGGGCAGGAATGGCTAGCCTCGATCGACATAAAGGATGCTTATCTGCATATTCCCATCTTTCCGGCCCACCAGAAATTTCTACGCTTTGCAGTAGAAGGGCGCCATTTTCAGTTCAGAGCCTTACCTTTCGGTCTGGCCACAGCACCACGAGTGTTCACAAAAATTCTGGCCCCATTATTGGCCAATCTAAGAACACAGGGTGTAACGATAATGGCATATCTAGACGACCTGCTACTAATAGACCACTCAGTGGAAAAGCTGGAAGTAGCTATTCACAAGACAATCGAGTATCTGGAATATCACGGTTGGATTATCAACCGGGACAAATCAGCTCTAAGACCAGTCAAAAGTCTGGAATACTTAGGGCTAAGGCTGGATTCAAATCAGAGAAAGATTTTCTTACCTCCAGAGAAGGTGTCGTCTTTAAAAGATTTGACCCACTTAGTGGGTACAAAAAGAAAACCATCCATACGCCTCTGCATGAGGCTGCTGGGAAAGATGGTGGCTTCATTCGAAGCGGTACCCTACGGTCAATTCCATTCAAGGAATTTGCAAAGGGCCATACTGTCAGCCTGGAACAAAAAAGTTCAGGCTTTAGACTTACCAATGTCCCTGTCCCCTTCCGTTCGCAAGAGCCTCCATTGGTGGTTGGTGCCCCAGAATCTGGAAAGAGGGAAACCCTTCAGTCCGGTTTCTTGGAAGGTGGTCACTACAGATGCCAGCCTCATAGGCTGGGGGGCAGTACTGGAGCAATGGTCTCTCCAGGGCAAGTGGTCAGAAGCAGAAAAGGCCCTGCCCATCAATCTCTTAGAGATACGAGCAGCCCGGTATGCCCTAGTAGCATGGACATCCAAACTCCAAGGGTCCCCTGTCAGAATTCAATCAGACAATGCCACGGCAGTGGCATATATCAATCACCAGGGTGGCACCAAGAGTCGTGCAGCCCAGAGGGAAGCAAATTGCATCCTGGAGTGGGCAGAAAAATATGTCCCAGCCATATCCGCGGTTTTCATCCCAGGAGTGGAAAATTGGAGAGCGGACTTTCTAAGTCGCCAACAATTATGCCCGGGGGAATGGTCTCTTCACCCCGAGGTTTTCCAGGCAATATGCCAACGGTGGGGAACACCGGATGTAGATCTGCTAGCATCCAGATTCAACGCAAAGGTGGACAGATTTGTGTCTCGCACAAGGGATCCCCTAGCTTGCGGCTCGGATGCCCTAGTGTTCCCTTGGGATCAGTTCGAGCTGATATATGCATTCCCACCGCCACAATTGTTACCGCGATTACT